>DWLI01000057.1:0-34113 GCA_018249915.1 Cecropterus dorantes dorantes
GATACAAATCTTAGTTTACATTTATGTTACTTTAACATATCTTTTTTACGCGGGTGAGACCGCGGGCTCAGCTAGTACAAAATAAAGAATCCATTTTTATAATCCTGACAAAGGTAGAGATAATAATACCGGTCGCAGGTATCGGGCCCATATGGTAGCACCTGACACGTCCCTAATAAGTTCCAAGCCAGGATACAATATTTTAGTTTGCCACGCTTGCGGTGTAGTACGTTAGATATGAAAGTATGATTTTTTTATCTGCACTGTCAAACACAAAAGTTACGTAAATTTAATAGAAAACTTAATGTGCAAACATACCATTTCGTGCCATGATTAATTCTTTAGAACAGAATGATTTTAAGAACTCGCTTGAGTTGAGTATTTGTTTTTCATATACTTAATTTTTAAATATCTAAATAGTATATTTTAGCCATCTATTTTTAAATGCTTAGTAACAAACTAGTAAAGTTTTATTCAAACTCAACTATATTGAGAGATATTTCCTTACTCTATCATCATTACCTCCCAAAGCTATTCAACGAAGTACGTTTCTATTTTATAGTCTCCCATTTAAAAGTGTCAACACAAAACAAAAAATACAGTAACGCTGGCCACGCCGTCGTAGCTATAGAATAGGTAAACGTGGCAACGACGCCATCGGCGCACGCGCATGGAAAAGAGATAGAGAAGCCTGTCGGGCAAGTTCGAGCTACGAGTGTGGCGCCCCCCGCGCTACACCGCTCGCGCCAGTGCCGCTGCCGAGTGCGTTGCGAGTGTACGTCCGTGCTACTTGCCGCTGCATCGCAAGCTCGCCACTGTAAACACCAAACAACCAACTCACGTTCAACTCGGAAACCGGTCGCAACTTTCTGGATCTCTACGACACGCACGAATTTTGTGATACAAATGTGTTTAGTGGTCTGTTTAACTGTGAATCAATGAATTAAGTGTTTTTTTTATAAACGGTGACAATGAAATTTGCTATCTCAGCAATGCGATGAGTGAGTGAAGGGATAGTGACATTAAACGGATTGCCTAAACGCTGATTATTTAAGTTGGTGAGTATTAAAATTGTAGTTTGGATAAACCATAAATATTGTAGAGTGGGTTGAGCACGTTACTACAAAAAGCCGTGGCTATGGGGCTTGGGGGAGCACGGGCGAGTGTGTGCGTATTGTTGACACAAAAATAGGTTCCGCACGCGTTTATAATTTCCTGAACTATTGAGCTTTCACTTATTTTAAAGTTCGTATAAATTTGATCAAAAAGGTATTACGAGTGCAATATCCTCGTAAGTTCAGTATTTGTTAATAAGTGAATAGATGCTAATATTGATGCAATACTTCTTAAGTATCACTTTTTTCACCAGATGTATTATTTAATAAACCTCAGCAGTATTGATGTTATATGAGTAGTAGAAAATATATTATTACTTGTTTCAACGGTGAAGATAAATTTCATGAGATATCCTTCGTGGGTAAAGCTAAAAGTTTATTAAAGTTATAAAATAATGTAAGTAGTTATACTGTTCCAATCCGCACTGAACTAGCACGGGGAATTATAGATAAAAACAATTATAGTTAAAAATAATATGGATTGAAAATCTCTGCCTAATACTAGAACAGTAATAAACATTTAAACGAATAATAGGGTTAGTAAAATCGGACTCGTAATAAAATTATGCAAGCTCTCATATGTCTTCTTTGACAATAACGTCTGAAAAGACTACAGTAAAGTTTTCTGCATAACCCACGTCTCAAAAGATACGAATAAAGTTATAATAAACTTTGAGCCGGTCTGAATCATTAATAACAAGATGGTTACCCTAGCGGGTAAGCAATTGGTGAGCCCGCACCACGAATAAGTCGACGCTTTCTACGGGGCACATGTAGAGAGAAGCACGTTGTCCTCCTTTGTTTTGTATCACAATACTAGTACAACATATGACTTTTTATTATGCCAGTATGTCAGCGAAATTAGGCACGTTCGTATATCAAAACATTGAGACGATACAATTACGCAGATGTTTATATAGACCTAAATCTGCGTGAACGGTATAAAACAAAAGTCCAATGAAGTTTTCTAATAGTAAAATGACAGACTTACAAAAAATAGGTACTTTATATTTTAATGTCGATTAGAATTTAGTCTTACCTAAAATTTGTGTGGTAAACTGTAGAATCACAATTAAGTCTCTATATTTTTAAATAACTGTAATAAATTATTAAAGTTCTTATGCGATTACGATACCTAAGAATAAAAATCCAATTTATATTTTTTTGTTTGTCTTTCAATACGGACTAATTTTAGAAACTAATATACAAATCGATTTTAACGCGACTTTCACGGGAAGATTAAAGACTTTATGGGAGGTTAGCATTGCACTTTCGCGCTGAACATGTCCATGGTTTTTTCGTAAAATGTTGAAATACCGCACGGGATAGTTTTTAAAACTTATAGGCCTCATTACATGCTAAAATTTTAGCCGGAAATCATTATGGCCATCCTAACCCTTACTTGGTTTATCTGACGCGTCAGATCACACATATTAATGCTAAGAACGAACTGTTTATATAAAAAATATAATCTATTCATCTACACCACATCATTAAACCTACCTGTTCCTACGTCAGGGACGTAGAAACAAATCCCGAGGTACTGATAATATTAAACCAAATTAGTTATGTGACATAAAGACATAAATACTTCAAGTGTTATTTCAATGATATCTTAAATAACAACTATACAAAATGATAATACGTATCTACATTACAACGCCTAATAAAAACAAAAATGTAATTTAAAATATTAGACGGCTCCTTTGTAATATGTGCGACTGTAACGGCTATTCTAATTGGTAAGGTTATAACAATTTGACCCGCAAGAACGTGCTAATCAAAACTGCGGATATGGAACATGACTTGGTAATGCTTAATATAAAAAGTCATAAATATAGTTATTTAGATACATATAAAAACCAAAAACACGTGATACATATGTTTAAAAGGTCATATACTAGTACTTTCTTTTATATTTCTTGAAACGAATATTTATTATGTACCTACTTATATGACTAAAATTGTTTATATGACTAATGAGCATAAATTAGCACACGTTTTATTAGTTGTTTGTCAGTAAAAATATCATGTTTTGGTATTTTGTATGTTTGAGGTGTTTGACCTGAAATATTATAAATTCAAGTACAATCAGTGAAGCGTAACATAAACCGAATTGTCAATAATAAAGTATCAAATAGCTTTATTCCATGAAATAATATAAAGTATATAAATTCGCGAAATATAAGCTAAAAAGATATCCATCAAATCCGACACAATGAGAGAGTCACTTTCATAGAGTATTTTATTACATTTTAGCGTCACTCGTAATTTTAACTATAGAAGTATTATTGACCAAAGTTCCCCTACCCTGGGTCATTGACATCATCATTACCCGTCAAAACATAGCTAAGTACCACCCCAGTAAAACAAAAAAAACGCATTAAAATCGTTCGTACGTTTGGGTGCTACGGTGCCACAGACAGATAGGCTTCAAATATAATAACACCCCTCTGCTTCGGGGGTTAAAAAGTTATGAATAGATACCTACTAGATATAAACGCTACTCGTATATTTTATGTAGGTATTGAACGTAGTCAACGCAACTAGACAATTCGTCGACGTTTGCCTAGATATATACCTACTCTAGACTGATAACATATGCTGGTCTATGCTGTATACAAATACTTTGCAGTGTTCGTAATTCGACCACCATACAATTTAAAATTCAAGTTTTTTATTCAATTTCATTATGGATAATACTAAAAATATTGACTTGTATTTATGTAATAAATATACCTATTATTTGCTTGAACAAACCGCTTTGACCCATGGCAATAAAATACGAGTATACCTACTCTAGGCTTTCTACGCCTCTCTACACTTCTTGCCCAATATTTCATAGGACACAATACTTACAATAAAAACGGTTTGACCCGTCCATACCATTGTAAATTGGTACAAAGGAAAATTAATTGATACTCGTAGATCAATAATCTCTTATCATTAATAATACATTTTGATATCAATTCTAAAATTTTGGAATTTAGCCCTTGTTTTTGTGGAAATGAATCAGTGGGCACTGTACTAAGCATAGGACGGCACATTGCGGTCTCGGCTTTACTTCGACATTATTTGATAGAAAACATTTAAGTTGTTACGTTATTTACCTGACCGCATCGCGAAATAATTACGGAGTACTTGACTCATCCGCGGGATTCGTTACCCTTCTTATAAATAGAAGAAACAATTAACCGAGTTAGTAAATTACGAACGCAATGAATGAATGACATTATCAACATCCTGCGTAATTGCGTATGCGTCATTTTATGTCAAGATAATTAAATTTGTTCCGTCGTGGGCGAAATTCATAGACGAATCAGCTGGTTTGCTGCAACGCTGATAATAATTATTTAGACTATTAACCGAGATCCTCTCACTAATATTACACAGGTAATTTAGGAACAAACTTACACTTAGATATTACTATATAGAAACATCATTTTCATTGATTTCTTTAGTGGTCATACATAAATTACGTCACCGAAATTACCCGAGTTTAGTGACTCCTCCCCTCCCGTTTCCTTGTGTGATGTTACATATTGCAATTTTACGCTAGAAATCATTAAAGTAAGACAGCAGTTCTCAAATTATAAATTAAATATTTAATATTTACAAATATTTGAAATATGACGTCACGAGAATTAGGACCGACACGAGATTTTAGGACCCCCGCCCCCTTGTGACACCAAAACACACTTCATTGACATTGACAATTTATGAATGACCCCGTCATATGGTACTTGATACGAATAAAGAAAAGTTCCGCGTGTAAAAACAACACAATGATTTCTATTCATCCGTTTGCATTTAACTCAACAGTCAACCCACTCACAGATACGTTATTAGCATTCAAGATTAAAAACTACTTTGAACACTTCATATAAGTATTTCCGCATCCACACCCTTAAACCAAACGCAGCGTAAATAGAACAGGTACTGAAGCAATAACTTGTTATCACATAAAATGATAAAAACGAACTCATTATCACTAAACTTCACGTTGTTTAAACACACGATCGTTATTTCACTCCTCAAATGGGATTTACAGCGACACTCCAGTGACATGATACTTCCACGAAGTATAAACAAACGCAATGAACGAGTAAACACTTTAGCTGTATATACAATGAGTGTATTTTAACAATAAGTAAAACATATTACAAATATTATGTTTTTACCTCGTTTACCTCCATACCTATTTTATAAAGAAATATTTTTACCTAAAAAGCAAATATATCTGTGATTGATCGGACTTTAGTTCAATTTTAAGTGATAAGATTACGATAACTACTTAAAATCAAGTTATTCTATAGAATAATATTTTTATTTTATTATACAAACGAACCTGGAGTTCACCTGAAAATAAGTTGCCACAGCCATCCACATTCCTAATCAACCCCAGATAAGATAATTTAATACTAGTTGAGGTTGTCCACAGAAAACTAAGTTGGAATGCTACGGTTAAGTATACTCGTATGTACTCGTATATACATATATCACTTACACCAGAAAAGTGCTTACACTTACACTTCGAAAATTAAATGAAATGAAAAAATAATAGACTCATTTTTATAGGGTCTATTATCGTGTTAAAATTTTGAACGGAATGTAATATTGCTTAGATCATTAACACAAATTACTTTGTGATTATCGTAAAAATCACTAATTATTATTTGATGAGTTTTTAAGAAGCCATAATAATGTAGTATCAACAAGTTTATTACAAATGTAAATTATATTTAAATGACATTATATGCGCGATGATTCAAATTGTATATGAAGCTTATGTTTTCAAAAGATAATGATAAAATACAAAAATACTGTCGAAGTAATTTGCCCTCATTAAATATTTGTTATGTATTAGTTATCTACAACGTTACGACTTTATTCGATAAGCGTTTTAAACCAGAAAAAATAAATATTGATAAGGAAACGATTTAGCAGTCAGCCGATAAATCACAAATCAGGAAATAAGTTGAACCGATTAAATTGCTATTTATAATCGCGACTCTACAATTTATTCTTACTTACCTACTTCAATCACGATTTCAAAGTAAGTGCCTATCTCTGATCTAAGTTAAATAAGATTCGTATCTTTATTTAAACTTGATTCAAGTGATTATAAAATATTTTCTACTATAATCCATAGGTACCTAGAACAAAACAATACAAATCAACCACCCAATTTATAGAACGCCAAATGTAACATGTACCATTACCTCAAAAAAACCAAAACACCAAGAAATAAAAAATCATAAAACTGTAGTACAACCATAGAATGGATCGAATTCTAAGTTGTCTTATTTATCTATAGTTATATCATCATGCAAACACCGCAATGCATCAAACACCGTAACTATGGCGCATTTTAGGGAGACAGACCCTCTTTATCCCGTCTGGCGCAAAAGATAAGGACCCACGAAATTTAGAGTGTTTCTCCACAAAAAAATATGTACCCACACCTGGCGTCTGTCTTCCGTATTTGCGTACAGGAGTACGTAACGTGCTCACGTTACCATGATTTACACATTTACATACCATGTTGATTATTTTTTCTTCATTTTTTGATTTTTTTCCCCAAAAATGTGATATATAATGTACTGAAGTTATTTACTTCACGGTCCATTAAACAATGAAAACTGAAAATAACTAAGTGTATTTTATAGAGAAGTGATTCATAAAATAAGTTATTATAATGGATGTAATTTATGAATATAATTATGAATGTCATAATACTATATGTGTAATATGTTTGTAATGCAGAAAAACAAACAAATAGACCTCATCACATGTCAATGCGATATGAACTTGAAATACGCACGAACAAAGTGTTATTTACCGCTTATACATAACCTAGGAAATTTCCTTTTTCTATAGTTTAATTACAACATTATTGCCGCGGCTCCGCCCGCTTCGGGCACGTTTCCATGGTAATATGTATCCCATGTGTTAATCCATGTCATTAAATATTTGCGCCAAATAAAAGAGTAACAAACACACATACATCCAAACGCGTGTGTGCGTAGTACCTACCACATTATTATTGTTTATTTATAATAAATGTCTAAGTATCCCACTTTTACCAGAAATGTAAATCTTACATCATGTATCTATTTAAATAATGAATAGTGAAAGAGCTATTAGAATCGGTCTGATAGTTTTACAGATTGCGTCTGACACACAAACAACGTCCACCTCTATAAATTATATTAAATTATGATTAGTGTTGTCACCATTCTATGGCAGTTATAATTTATATTCGTAACAACATATTTAAAAAAATACTACTACTGCCTTGCATCTGTGTCAGCGTCTACCTCTATGCATTGCAAATTAATACATCTACCGCCACCGGCACCGTTATCAAGTGGTAATTATCATCCTCTAAAGTTAAGGCTGTCCGGCCATTAGGTACTATCACTTTAGCATCTGGTACTTTTATCGATTAAAAATAGTGGTTAACGCGATCGCCATAACTGTGATAAAACTGCTTGGCGGCTATTTAGTACATTATGCATTTGTACAGCAGCGTCTTTCTGTGTAATATTAAATCCAACTGCGTTCACCAACACGCATGCCAGGCGTGGTGACTGTTGGTAATGTTGCCAGCAGTGGAATTCAGGGGCTTAAACGAAAAATATAGCAGTTTTAGTCACTATTGCTCAAAAGATAGTAGACAATGGGTGGGCAGCCTTATTTTTTTTATTCTCCTCTAACCACTTGATTTACATTCACCGTATACGTCATCATACGTATATAAAGGTACCTACGTATCGTAGTGTTTATACAGAAGAAGAAATTAGAATAATGACGTGAGGAAAAAACGAGTAGGAACGATAATAGCTACTGCATTGTACTATAGCAGCATTACTATAGCTCATTGAATTCTACCATCTTCAAGGAATTATAAAATAAAAAGAGCATCGAGGATTTATATAATCTTGTGAGAATGTTGTCAAGTCTGGCCACGTAGCTGGTTATCCTCTTACGCTGTTCACATCGTTTATGTGCCATACACTTCACGCGTGACACAGCCAGAAGCGGTAATAAATTATACGCTGATATAGAAAAATGCGACAAATTGTCTTTATCGTCTTGGCTTCAGTGTTGCCAGATTTGCCATTTTATACGGAGCGTCCTTTTTATTGTTGTACACAGCAAAGAAATGTTATTTCTTTTTATGAAAAAAAATAATAATAATAACTGGAAAACTGAGTTATGAGGCAATTATATTATTTTTATCATCATCTGTAGTGCCAAAAAATAAACACAAACAATTATTGTCATAAAATTAATGACCAGTAAAACTTGTTTATACAATTGAAAGTTTTTTTTTCTTGGGGGCTTAAAATGCGACGTTTAAGATGTACTTTGATCACATGTACAGTTTAAAAGTGATAACAAAAAACGACTCTTTCCGACTTTTCCGACATAACTGATTTTTTTTCAATTTCATAAATGGGACCCTCTGTGAAACTAGCCGCATAAAATACCGTTGAAATCGTGTCGGTTGGTAGCGTCATTACGAGGTAACGGCCCAACATACATAAAAAAATTCGTGAAGAATAGACTTATTATAAACTTCTTTCCTCTGGGAAATTTGTAAAAACATAGATCTGATTCATAAAAAAATATAAGCCAGATTTGTCATTATTTAGCTAATACAAATCCATTCCGCTCTCTTAAATTCCTGGCAACACTTAACACCCATTGTACTCGCATTACCCACTTGCCTCCGGGATCTCGCTAGTTATTTGTTGTGGTTGAGAGAAAGACCGCAGCTTCCCGAGTCGCGTGGGATCGCAGGACTTCACCGATCGTCGCCTCAGGCTCGAATGTCAACCGCATACACGTAATTACGGGGCTCTTTTATTTTTACCTTTAATGTAGCCTTGGTGAAGCCAGAAAGTTGTCTTCGTTATCTTGTTAAAATTGGAATTATGCTCAAGTTTATGATACGCAGTCACTCTTTAAATAATGTTGCTATTATTTATAATAAAAATGAGTCAATCTGTGAGTTTATATTTTAGTTGTTTACTATTTATATGTTAGCAAAATAACCTTCGTCTTATATATATACTTTCTGCTTAAATATAGGTATAAATGTACAAAAATCAAGTCGTACATTAAAATCTTGTAAAAACGTTTTAAAGCAAAAAAATACAAGAAAATTATCACTGTATCCTACATAGTAATAATATAAATTATATCATTTAAAGTGATATATAAGATTAGCAGCAGTACGTACGAGCAGCTTGTCAAGTTTTGCCTACATGAATAAGAATTGAATACGAGGAAAATAAAAGCCAACCTATAGGAATCAGAGCTGATTACCAATGCACTTGGCATTATTGCGCTGAATACTTAAGCAGGTGCAAATATATTCTCAGTTCCTGTGAAAATATCTTAACCAAATTGCTTGGCATCTAAATATATCTGTGACTGAGAAGAAATTATATAGATCGCGTTGATACTTGGAACGAATACCAAATATTCGAATGAGATACGTAGGAGACAAGTTTTAAGGTTAATTAAATCATTACAATTTGTGTCAAAATTTACAAAATGTGTAACCTACATATATGACTTAATACGGATCTATATTCTTGAAGCACTTAGCCTAAATACTCTTTCCACATTATTTTATTATTATAAACAAATGCTTAACGTAATGAGTGTTTTACACATGTTCGTATAGGTATTGTATCTGACATATTTACGAGTAGTTTAAAATTCAAATAATCACTAAAAAAACTATTTAATAACTTCTATAACATTTGTACTGAAGTCCGAACAAGATTTAATGTCGGTAATTTAGTATTTCCAGATCTCCAGATATACCAGAAGAAAATACATAACTGAGTCAACCGGTTACCATAAAATATTCATCCGAATGCCTCCTTTACATTTTTATTTCTTATTTCATATTCGACGTTAGAGAGCGGGATGTCATATTTATTGCTTTTGCTATTTCGTTTGGGACCAGATGTTGTCTTACCTAAGAACTTTTGTACCTGACGACTTTTTGCAGCGATGCAATACGATGCAGACCCAGTCCATATACGATTATACGAGCTTAAATCGGAACCGCATCGTCGAATAATGTCGTCGTATACGTGTCTTGTAAATACACCCACAGCTGACATTTTTCATTACAAGAAAACTGGATTTTGCGTATGCAATTGCAATATGCTGCATTATATGTCTGGCACATATTGTGAGTAGTATTTATAATATTGTTGGTAAAATTTATTGTCTTATTTTATAAATCATAAAAGCTCTAAGTAGTGTAGTTTAATTACTACATTACTTAGAGCTTTTATGAGTTTAATATTTTCTAAAATTATGAGTAGGTATATCAATTTTACCAACAATAGAAAATAATGCGATAATTAAATATCTTTGTTTAATTGCTAGTTATAATTAGTTGTAAAGTATCCATATCAAGCAGTGAAATCTAATAAACTCTCTATTTGTATCGATCAAAACAATTAGAGTAATTTGTAACAATTTAGCTTTCTGAGAATACCGGCGTTCTATCAATCGGATCTGCCACTAACTTGTTTGTGCAAGGCATAGGTAATTGTTCCGGACAACAACGACAAATTACAGAACGAGCTCACTGTATCACGGAATTTATTGACCTGGAATTCTTCTGGAGACTACGAACTAGAGCGCTGTATTAAAGTACTAAGCATGTGGACAAGTTTAATTGTATCGTACTAATTATAGGTTTTTTAAAGTACATAATACCGATTCATACATTTAGTACTTAAACCGTTTTAGAACTAAACGGTTTATTTAATTACGATTTTCCCTCTTGACATACATAACGGAGATACGACATATAATATTTTGTATCAAAGTAAAAAGTATATAACGATAACAATAGATGGCAACACATGTATTATGAATAACGCTATCGAAATGTTCCAAACATCTGTACATAGCCACTTCACACGCAATCAACTTGATGGGAGACCTTCCTTTGTTAAATTATTAAATACCATAATTTAAAATTTCGGCTCACGGATAAAACCGGGCTATTTTTTTAAGTAGGATACCGGTATTTCATTAGAAGGCCGATAACCGCTCGTTTGCTCGCAGTAATTGTACCAGAACTAAAACGACAAATTGCAGGATCCCGCATAATGCAAGCGGAATTTACCTAACAAGAGCATTGCACTAAGAAAATATTGTAAATAAGTATATCTTGTATATTGCCGATGTTGTCTGTAGTTATATCAATTGACACAATAATAATAATACTTTCGTTTTGGCCCATAAAGTGACACTCCAAAGTCAAGTATTGGTGCCTGTAGTATTATATTTAACCCAAAAGTCTTCCAATAATAAGACTATCTCCAGTAGGATTAGTTTTAAAATGATTAAAACATTTACCTAAGTTGGGATGAACAAGAAATATTTCCATCCAGTTGCAACGCCCCCACATATCGTATGTGCGACATCTGTGCATTTTGTGCACCGATTGGATTAAACTACGCCTTCTGTTAGCCAGGAATGTACTCTTTGTTCATCAACCCCTTGTATTTTGACTGAAGGGTATTATTGAAAGACTTGTGGCATTATAAAAAGAATATAGTCATATTTCGCTTAGCAATGCGCAAAAACGGGTATTATCAACTCTATTATTTTTATAATTTATTATGTCTTCTAAAAATCTAAAATACTGATTAAAAATAAACATAATTTATTTTCCACTGGATAACTTGTTGATGTAACCGCTTTCACCATTAAATTGTTTTATATTATCTTTAACTGAATCTTATTCGGAATTAGATTTACTTATCTACCATATTGCATTGCCGTTAATGTCCACGAAGTTGTCAGTTGAGCAATTTGTCAGGTTCAATGAATACTCCGTCCCATAATTCAGCGCTTTGGTCGTATAATCCAGATACAAGATAAGGTAATCTTGACATCAACACGAATACACAGGAAGCTCTGCGATAATGACCCGTGAAATGTGTCTGTCATATCTCTGGGAAGCTTAGTTATAATTGAGTTGGGATTCTGCAATTTACTTGATCCCAGCATAGTGCGCGCTAAGCCTTACTTTCTGTCCATTAAGTTTATGGTCTGCATGATTTGTTGAATATGAAATTGTTAAAATAATTGTACGAATGTGATACGTTTCTCCATATGTATATTGCAGTTGATATGACAATGTGGCCTGAATGACGCATGCAATTGTTATCAGGAATTTACTTTTACGTAAAATGAATACATTCAAATACTATGCAGTTAATTTTGAAGACTTTATTGCTCGAGACTAATATGTAAAAAAAGAAGTATATATTACATAAAATATACTGCAATGATTGTAGTACTGATAAAAACAAGTTAAGTTTCTCACGGGTAACGAGAATAGTTTTACATATAAAAAAGTAGAATGTGAATCCTGATGCGCCGCGTATGGATGCAAGCCGTGTGATCGCGTCCCCTGTAGATACAAATTACCAGCTCGTTGATGTTAATTTATCTGTGCAGCTTACCATTGTGCTGTGAATGTTTTTTGAATAGTCAGTTCAATCATTCAATAAATAAGTACTGGCTGAATAGATATACATCGTGAATGATATCATCTATTTGTAGTTGGTAATACGGAAAATGATTGTTAAATGAAAAATATATATTATCGGTATAAAATTATTATTCAAACAAGCGAATAATTTAAATATATCACAAAATAAACATTAACCGTACTTACTGACTTGACATTCTTGAAAACTGTGATAGTAAAGACTGTCGCAGACATTTACGCCCACGTCTGGACACGGTGGAATAAATTAGAATCAAAATATATTAAATTCAAATGTTATGAAAACATTAGTTAAATTTTGCAATCTAAGGTCAAAAACTACGCTTATTATCCCATAAAACAAGTGACATAAACATTATCATAATTTATCTACTCTTATCAACGGTATAAATGTTGGTTCTGATGAATACTTATGATTGATACGCGTAAATCATAGATATACGTTTATTTAAATGTTATTTATGAACATACGTCTGATTAAGTAGATACATAATTAGGTATAGGTATCTACAATAAGTTACCTAGACACTATAGATACAACACTCGGACTTACTGCCCGAGTGTTGTATAAAGTACAATTAAAATATAATAATTAAAAATTCATATAAAAGTATCAACAAAACGATTGCATATTTTAAAATTATAAAGATCTAACATCTTAATCTAATTTCGTTTTTTCATTGGTTACAGGGTGCAGCGGAAGATGGCGCGCGTAGAAAAAGCTAGGGTCTAAACAAGATGGCCGCCGCTCGCGCCATTCTTGTATTCCTAGCGTCCACCGCTCAAGCGTGGATGCCCGATGCTAACGCCCGGATCTATATAAAACATGGTAATTACTTTGTTTTTCATTTACAAGTAAGAATTAAAGAGGTATCCTAGTTTTTAATATTTATAATAAAAGTAGATAATCTGTCCATTTGATAATTACAATATTTTAGAAAATATACACTTTTTATACAATATTGAAAACGTAAAATAAATTAATAGTGAAATACTTAAGAGTTCGCCTAAACGAAATATAAGACATATAAAACTACATAAAATCGAGCACTTTTTTATTGCATAATAGACAACAGCTATATATTTTAGAGTCAAATATTAAGCATTTTAGAATACAATTATGAAATGTAAAACCTAAGTTACCGGCATTTTTCTTTATAAATATGTGTAGTTAAAACGCATTCGTTGCGAAACTCGACACCAACAGGTGCAGAACGCCTGACGGACTACCAACTATTCATACCAACGAAACCAAGCCGAATTAGTATTGACATGTGAAAATTTCACAAGCCATTGTTATGAAATCGCGAACTGGTATTGTTGGTTGATCGCTTTACAATAGGAACATTGTTCATTTGATCGGCACAAAAACGATTTAGGCTTGCATGGAAAATCTTATTTGAATGGTATTATTTACATCGTGAAGGCTGTCAAATAACTTTTTATCGCGTGTATATAAACGCATTAGAAAGTGTTCTATTGTTATGACATGTAACGGCTACTATGTAATTTAAATTCATGAATAGATACGTACTTAGAAGTTAATTTTGGCAGATAGCATTATGTTTTCTCGATCATAATTGGTTTAGAATTAGTTTCAAATTATCGCAAGCCTGTATTATAACATTGCTTAATCTATTTTATTTACTGTCTGATAACACTGCAAAAAAATACAAACGACGAAAGAAAAGAAAACAAAACGTGGTGAAAAATAGCCACCGTAACTAAATCCACTCCGTAAAACGGGGCTCGGCCACAAAACGCGGGTCAAACCGAGTCTTGTGGCTACTTCGGTTCAACCTGATTCTTAGATACGGTCACTTTTACAATTGTGGACACAGAAGCTAAATAAGTAATAACTTTGGCTAAATGTTTGCGAATGGTAAGACTTTACGCTTTGACGAATTATTTTTATTTGTACGTAAAAGTACATGTAGAGCTCTGATAGCCGAGGCAGCTATATTAATGAAATAAGTTGGTAGGTAGGTAGGAAAGAGTGAGCGGTAATCCACTAGGGGACCGGAATATGTTGGTCAATAAAGTCAGTAGAAATGATTTCATTATGTTACGTTAAACACATAGAATTGAAAATAATTTATTGCTATATAAATATTTCTTAACAATTATTAATTGTTAAGAAATATTCATAAGCAAACATCAAGGGTTTTAAATTAATAATATTGGCCGTTATCATCTATCTTATCATCCTTTACCTATACGTAACGTGTAAATGAAGATTCGCTAACATACAAATTACTTGTAATGTCTCACAAACTTTCAATACTAATTTACATTTTTTTTATTTTGTTGTAAAGTGGTACGTGTGAATTAGGCTTAAGCCCTAAAGAGCATGACATGTATTTTTAGATATAACGGTAAACTATTTTAACATTGTTGCAGGTGAAACAACAGAAAGACCAGACCAATTCGTGGGCAACGGAACAGCCCCTCACCACTTCCGTATTTTAGATAAAGACGACTTTTCAATTTTAGTTGGTGGCAGGTAAGATATCTTTAGTGTCTAATTATCTATTTTTATCATCTAAGATAATGTCCAAACTTTTATCAAAAGAGAACAGTACTTATCTTTTATGACTCAAATACTCATAAATAAAATGACTGGAACAAAATCCATATCCTTTTGTTCATTTAATCGCAAAGTTCTACAAACTAAAAATAAATGTGATGTGTAATATTTTGATAAGTACTCATTTTTTGTCTTCTTTGTTTCAGGGGCACAGTGTACAACCTTAGTCTGTATGACCTATCGGAGAATTTAGATCAGGTTAGTGTTTTTTTTTTGTAGAAATTTGTAGTTAAGTTACGCAGTCCATCTACAGCCTAGCGACTCAATTTAGACGTCTAGCGTCTACCATTGCTATCTACCTAATCGCAGCCATTAAAGTAGAACACTTATACTGGTATAATAATAATAATAAAAATAATAAATGTATGAATCTATAAATCTTTAATAATGTTGCTTTTTCAATTGAATTCAAATAACCTCTTTCCTTTAGGAAGTCGGTTAACAAAAGACGAGGTTTTATTGCTACAGAATCCGTAGTAGAAATAAAACCGACTTGCTTGTCAGATGATATGATTTTTCGACGAAATTTTCAAATGAAAATTGATCAAGCCTATATTTGAAAAGTACACATTATTTAAAGTAAAGTTTAAAAATGCAACGGCAATCAAATCAGACATAGGTACAATAACCCCAGCCCTAACCATGTCGTCAATGATAAAACGTTATCATAGGAAAAACAAAGGCGTTATCTGATATTTTTCTTTTAATTCAGCACACTGATAATTCTGATAACAGGACGAGCAAATATACTCAATTTACAATCAATTGTTAAAAGCTAGTAAGGATTCCTATTTGTTCAGACGTACTGACACTTATAATGCTATCTTTTGATAAACTACGTTGGATAGAGAATAGTAGATAATACAATAATATATAATATACAAAAAAATAACTTTAACTTTAAATTACAAGTTTTCTACTTAATAGGTTTAAAAATCATCGTACGAGTTTATCGGTAGCATACAGTTGTGAAATACTTTTTCGCCTTACTTTAGAATATTATTTTTAAGAAGATACTGAAGACTTGAATAATATAATTAATAGCTATTTTCAAAAATAGTTTTATAATTTTAATGATAAAATAACACAAGATGTAAGTATGTTTTACCTACTTGTAAAAAGTAGTGTACTTGAGAAACACAGACTGTATTGAATATGTTACCATATAATCATTAGTTTATTTAATAACACGATTTTATTAATGTGTCACAATATAAAAACGTAACTGGCGAATACTTCCAAATTACTTCAATATCTCTGTAAACCACCTAGAAGCTTACAGTTAAAAACTTGTGTAGTATTGTAGAAGTATTTTCTCTGCAAATATTCAAACATTTCCATATTCCACAGGACTTTTAATTTTCATGTTTCTAGGCACAACTACTTAACTACTAACAGGATAGAATCTAATCTTGGCCAAACAATTGCTACCACAATGCAATCCCTGTTTGTTAGTTTCGACCTATTTCGACCGACACTGTTTATTTTCTAAATCCTGTGAAATGAGTCCCATAAACATCTAGATTACTTATAGTTTCAAGAAGAACACATCATATCGTGTGAATCATAGCAGGACGTGGTTATTTATAAGAAGTTATGTGTGTTGCAGCTCATACCTACACCGACTCACAACGTAACATATTAATGGAATTGCCGTAATACGTGATACATATGTAAAACTATACATATAATATGCCTTTTTAATAAAATAGATATTTGATAGACATAGTACTTACCTATAAAAGTACCAATGGGTACATGAAAATGCACAGTAGTTCCAAAAAACAGGATAGACAGTAAGAAACATTTTTGAAAATTCGTCCCTGGGAAATTTCATTAAAAGGGATGCATTTCCTTAATTGACAACATTAGGGTACGAAAACTGACAATTGTTACAATCATACGCTAAAGTACAAAAAACTAATAATTATAATATACAAACAATGTTATTCGAATAAGCAATTTATAATAAGCGTGTCGTATGAAGTGAAAAATCTAACACCATGAAAAAAATCTTGTTCATTAGGTAAAATATTCTAAAAATATTTTTTACTACTTTTATTGCCAAAATAATATTTGTATAAACAGAGGTAGAGACAGAATATTTTTACTTAGTGTTACTTTTATTGCTCAAAATAATATTTGTATAAGGTACAGTAAATAGTAAAGACACGAGTAGTTGGTCAGTTGACTACATAATATATGATACGAGCGATGAATAAACAAGGCGGAAGGTGAGGTGTAGTGCATTCTTGCGCGTACGACGGTAGTCTCAGCCTCAGTGCCTGGCCTGTAAACGTGCAATGAACATATATTGTGTACATCTACTTGACCATTAACTTACATTTACTGTGTACATATAAATACTATTAAATATATTGCAACTCTTTAAAACCCCATTCTTACACCAATGGTTATATTTGCGTATCATTGAAGGTGATTAAACAATATTATAAGTAATTATTTCTGCTTATAATACTGGGTTAAGAGCTGTTGTTCTGGTCTTGTGTTCTGGTCTGAAGAGAGACATACTAATCCGAGGCATTCCAAATTAGTCCTCAGAGATAGCAACGCATATGTAGCCAACCTCGGGGAAGACTTACCTAGGGTTTAAACAGATGTCCATTGCTGCAATTCAAATTAATTTAATAAAAAAATACAATAATAGTGCGATAAAACATTTCATTATAATGAATGTGTCCCATTATTTTGTAAGGGTATCGATTTAATTAAAATACCATATAACAATAGATAAACTAACATCACTCTTGCGTTCCCCATACTCATATTATTGTAACTGGGTGCGATATCACCGACATGCAATGCGCAACAAATTGATATACGTACGTAGTCACGATACGTGGTTGTAGGGGTTTGGCACCCTAATGTAATTATCGTAATTATATATGTAATTATCGATAATTTACGGCTTGACCTTTTGTATTGTATAAATTGTTAAACATCGATATTTCTGGAGAAACTTGACTACCATATATGTTATAGTTACTTATAATGGTATATATTTAGTACGATATATTGACTTACTCACGGGGCAGTGATTTAGCTCATTTATTTTATTTTTGATTTTAAATCCAATCTGGTTGTAAATTTAGTTTAAAGAACGAGAATTAATTATATGGTAATTAAATATACAGAAGTAAATTAAATTATGAATCTTTTTCCATACTGGAAATAGTCTTTTTTGGAATATATTAAGTAGTAGTAAGAGTAAGATGTAGGAGGAGCACAGAAAACATAATTCTAACCAAAACACTTCAACAACTTCTAAACCCTGAATGTATCTTTTACTAGCCCACAATTGTAATTAGACAATTAAAATAACAATAGATGCGTAGGCTGCGGCCTACATGCGAATCCAATTAATTGTGTATAAGTTCATGGAACTGTTGAAACTAATCAGATGCATATAGTTTATATAGGCAGTAAATTAAAATTAAGACAGTCACGTAATACGAATATCGTATTTGTGGCTATCGGAAATTATTATATGTGTATTTAATTCTGAATGATATATCGTATCTTTGTTCAAAATGTTACTGTCCCCTGGCGGCGGTGATGGATGTGCACGCGAAAAAGGAAAGCCACCCGTTTTTTTAACTCGACCGCACGTCACTGGAACCTTTATTTTTACCGCATTGTTATATACCGTTATTTCCTTGACCCCGTTTGTATTAGATACAATTTTCAGTACTTACTAATATTTTTCAACTTTTGAAAGGTAGTAGGATTAGTACCTACATACTTATAAACTTTTGGGAGGTAGAAGAACCAGTGTGGTATGACTCAGGAAGTACCACTGCCATGTGCACGAGTATTTCTAGCGTAAAGAAATTATTTCGCTTTGGTGAAATTGTGTGGATGCTATCTGATTTTTGAGTTACCATCTTAGCCCTCGGGGGTGGCGTCTGTAGCCTTTAGACAGAACCCCTGTTCTTAGTTGCAATTGTACATGAACAATTGCAAGTGGTCAATGATACCAATGGGTGGCATTGACCATCACATAGACTGCACATCAGTTTGATACTTCAATCCTATTAACAAAAGTATCTAATTTTAATTCCAGTTTTAGGCGTCAACTTTATTTATCACCTACAAATCCTAATTATATAAGTATTTGAAATGTAAAATCACTGCTATTTCTAATGCTTAATAATTACTTTTGATATCTTTGTTTTGGCCAATAAATCCCATTGCGTTAAAAGTTCAACTACCAAAGCAAACAGAATCGTATCGTCTCTACACTGTTTCAGTATTAGAGGTACAATCGAGATCTAAATTCCTCGTATTCTTTAAAAAAATTTAGAGTTCAACGAAGGTACGCTAACAGGAACATACAAAGCGAATTGGCAAAGAGCCATCTCGAAACAAATACGTATTACTGAATTTCTGATCTTCAAAGAATCAAAGCAGCAATACTGCGGAATATCTACGGAATGCGATTTCTCAGTTGTTGCACCGATTGACATCGTAAACGTTAGAAAAATGTGGAGTCCAAATACTTCTTCTTTCACAACAAAGTTTTTTACAAGTTTTAGTTACACTTTTTGCTAGATTTCGTCCTACAGATTACTTACCGGGAAAATTAACATTGAATAACTGTAAAACTACCATATCGTAATACAGTAGATTACAGTAATTTAGTCAGTAGTGTGATGAAATAATCTCAGTTTCAAGTCTTATGAAAAAGACGCGACTTGTGTCTTATGAAGACTTCGTTGTCGAGTCCTTTTAGTCTTGTTTAAGTCTAGTTTAAGCTAAAATGAATCAAATAAGTGTATGTCTTTAGTTAAGTACATAGCTGTGAAGTCTATCTTCGACTTATTAACATTTCCAGTAAACATTAATTTAGAGTCTTATAAGTCTTTTAGAAACGTTTTAAGGTTACTGATTAACAGGCGATTCGGTAAAAAATGATTAGTCTTTTCAATGGTACTTTAAATAAATTCCTTCCATCACTACTGTATAGTCTATTTAAGTTTACGTATTTAATAATAAGCTTTGCAAAAATGAATTGTTATATTTATAAGTGAAATCAAATATTGTATGATATTTGACAGTATGACGAACAATATAGAGAGCTGCTATTATTATCGTTACAACGTGCCACAAAACAAACCACAAGCAGCCTACTTGTAGGCTTGTCATCGCAATCTGCACTAAGTTTGCGTAACAAGCTTTCGCCTTGAAATTAGAGGCGTGAGAAGGCGAGTCACTCGTAGCGTTGTATAACAACTGTACGCTCTGTTACCTGCAAAAATTATAATATTTTTCCCTTTAAATATTTCTGTACCTCACAGGTATACGGTATTTAGCGCAAAAACAAAAAAATACTCCAAGACAATTGTGCGGCATTCAACTTTGAATACGATTTGATATGATGTATAAAATTGTATAGAGCTGAATTTCGCGACTATAATCGTATAAAAAAAACTAAATTTCGACAAAACTGGAGCTGATATTATATATACGAGTATACCTCGGAGATAAACATTTATTCTAAGCAATCTTTTCACATTTGTATCCACAGCGTTTGGAGTGGCAGTCGACAGACGCACATAGAGAATTATGTCAATTAAAAGGAAAATCAGCAGATGAATGTCAAAACTACCCTCGAGTAGCAGCACGATCGAATGGACGTTTACTCGTGTGTGGCACTAACGCATATAAACCATTATGTCGGAGATACGCCCGACATCCCCCAAATCATCATCTAGACGAATTCGATGGAACCGGCCGCTGTCCGTACAATCCTCAACACAACTCCACTGCTATATTTACAGGTAAAGTTAATATTTTTTATAATCTACGTGTATATAATATAGCAAAATTACCGCGTTGAAATATAATCGATAATTTATTTAACCAATAGAGATTTTTTAGTTTACATAAGGTAGTAGGTACTTTCTAGAAATTTATAGCCATTTACGTATATTTAGAATCAGGATAGGACTTAACCGTTATTTTGCAAGCGAACCGTTCCGTTCACAATTTTTGTTCGATCCACGAGTTGACCTTTACAATCGACAATTTCCTGACTATGAAATGATCACATGTTGTGATGGTAGAGCGCTTAAAGGGCAGTAAGCTGCGCTCGCGCCTCGGCGAAGGGGTTGCGCCAAACACGACGCACGAAGATGCGATACCAATCGATTTATAGCCCGTACAGTTAGACACTTCTTTATTCCATTACCTAACATTACACAGAATAAATTTAAACGCTTCTACCGCAAAGCCACAATCGCCATAACGTGCATAAATGCGCCCAACTTTAGCGTTACAAATATTAATGAGACCACAATTCTTTCGGTGCCATGTAAAACGCATTAGACGTGGAATATGACCACATAATTCTCGGCTCTCTACCTTACAAAAGATGACATTATGAAAAATTGTTTTAAAGTACCATAACTTCCTAATCTTTTATTGAGACCTGAGTCTCAACAAAAGATTAGGAAGTTCTGGTTCTGATACATAGGTACAAGTTCTCAATGTTCAAAAATATCGTTCTGTTACTTATTAGGTTTTTTGTTTTACAGACGGCCATCTTTATACTGCGACAGCGGCCGACTTTTCAGGCACTGATCCGTTAATTTATAGAGAGCCCGTTCGAACCGAGCATTCAGACCTGCGATTACTCAATGACCCTTCATTCGTCGGAGCAGTAGCTTCAACCAGCCACGTTTACTTTTTCTATCGAGAAACAGCGGTGGAATACATGAATTGTGGAAAGGTAATAATATGAATTTTACAATTTCTGCTTTGATATGCAAATTAAACGCATGCAGCCCTATTGTAAAACGCCCCGTATATTCGATGAAATAGAACTAATGTGTGCATGAAATTTAATGCATAAAACTCCCTATTAATATTTGATTACTCTATTTAACGTACCTATAAGACTCACTATTAATATTTGATTACTCTATTTAATGATATAATTTGCTGAAATATAGAGATAAACTCATACGAGGCAATAATAACATTTTTATACGTCCGTATGTATATGTGCTTCACCACTGAAAATTTATATGACATACAGAAAATTATATTTAAAGTATTAAAATATTAAAAGATTTTACGCATAAAATTCATGACGCGGTTGCATGATTCATTCATTCAGTTGCATATAACGATCATATTTTTCAGGCTGTGTATTCAAGAGTAGCAAGAGTGTGTCTCAACGACAAAGGTGGACCTCATACATTCAGCGATCGATGGACATCGTTTTTGAAAACGCGTCTCAACTGTTCCGTTCCCGGAGATTACCCGTTCTATTTCGACGAAATTCGTAAGTCATGTTCTAATTAAAACAGAAAATAGTTATAAATGAAATTTGAGTTATATTAATATATAATTGTTAATTTCAGAAGCTACAACGGAACTTATAAATGGGGTGTACGGTAGCGGGAATAGTAGGAACGACATAGTTTATGCAGTATTTACAACGCCACAAAACGCCATTGGGGGCTCGGCGGTATGCGCATTTGCAATGAGAGACATCTTAGATGCGTTCGAAGGGCCATTCAAGGGCCAAGAAAGCATGAATTCCAACTGGTTGCCGTTAGAAAAGGAAAAAGTACCCCAGCCTCAGCCGGGTTCGTGTGTCGAGGACAGTAGAAAACTTTCCGATTCAGCAGTCAACTTCATTAAGACTCATCCATTAATGGACAAGGCCGTCCCTTCGTTCCTAGCGCGGCCAATTCTAATAAGAGTTAGTTTGCAGTATCGCTTCTCGGCGATCGCCATACATCCACAAGTGCAATCAATGAATGGGAACAAGTTCGATGTTATGTACATTGGTACTGACGATGGTAGAGTGATCAAAGCTGTGAACGTGGCGTCCAATGAGGGTGTGTTTGATGCGAGTGTTGACGAATATAGTAAAAATCCAGTTAGGACGACGGTGATATCGGAAGTTCAAGTGCTTCCACCAGGAATACCCGTGAAGCAAATGCACGTGGCGCTCACTACTGAGAAACTGATCGTAGCTTCCAGTGACATCATCAAAGCTGTTTCGCTGTCACATTGCACAAACGTTCAATCATGCAGGTACTTCATTTGAAATATAAACACCTTTGTTCTTGATTTTTGTTATGTAACTAACCACGTTATTCAAAACATAAATTGAATAAGAAGTCTGATGAAATA
The DNA here is from genome assembly GCA_018249915.1 of Cecropterus dorantes dorantes. NCBI lineage: Eukaryota > Metazoa > Arthropoda > Insecta > Lepidoptera > Hesperiidae > Cecropterus > Cecropterus dorantes. The sequence continues at coordinate 23,438 of DWLI01000057.1, forward strand.
TTTATCAAAGGGGTCCACTACTCGCGTATCATTTGTATTGTATAATTGGTTCCTCATTTTTTTTTATCAGCTCAAACCAAATAACATTATAATAATCGCCGATAAATATTTCAGTGTCTAAGAAATCTTAGGCACCCCGTATATATTTAATATATATGAATTGATTTGAGATCTTCCTCTTTATTTAAATTTTCACCTCTTTTAATTCCGCCTTCTTTTCTAAAATACCTCCTATTACAAAATACGTTAAACGCAATTTACTTTTTATTACCCCATAGTTATGTTTTAGCTTAATTTACATCGAATATAGTTATTATAAGAATACTTACATTTTTTAGGGATTGCGTTGCATTACAAGATCCTCACTGCGCGTGGGACTCGAAAGAGCAAAAATGTTCGTGGGTAGGAAACCGACAATTCCCGAACCCTGAGAGATTTCTACAGAATGTAGAGTTCGGAAAGACTGACATTTGCAACAAGCTACCAGCTCTGTTGCCGGGTGACAGATATAGTAATAGGAACCCAGCTACGAAGAAACCGATCCAATCCGAGCCTAACTTACGACAACCTACGGACGACATACAGAACGAGATACTGATAGAAGTTGTTGAAACTAACGTTCTATCAGAGGAGAAGAGTCCGAGCAATAATAAACATGAAACTGGTAAGTTTTTTAATAATAAATATATACAACACACACGTGTTTGTTGTTCACTAATTTGTGACTACAAATGCAGTTCACCAGGTGGTAAATGAAATGGCAACTGCCGCCGGTGAATGCATAGAACACTAAATAAGCTTATTTCATTTCTATTCTATTGTTATTTTCTCAGTGCCTGAGATAGGCCACAGATGCCTTCTCTGAAAATTAATTTGGTATGCCTCGAATACCTGTTTGTCTCTTTCCACTCTTTAAACCAGAACACAGCAGCTCTTAACGCAGCATTCAAAACGGAAATAAGTGTTGAAATGTAGCAATGTGGCTTCTGTAGTCAAATAAGGAACAGTTATACCACATACCTTTAATTAAATATTTTTATTTTTTATTATAACTTGGTTTTTTAACGATCGTAATTAAAAATGACTTTCCTTGTATTTGTCTCGCTCATTATATCCCTCTTTCTCTATAAGAGGATAGAGGTTAATAGATTTTTTTGATTATATATTTTACGGAATCAAGCTGTATCTACTTAATAAATTATCCACGCCATAATATGGCGCGATTATCATAACAACTTGCCAAATCGATTAGTTCTGAATCATTTTAACGACTTTCCTTATTAATGATTGCTTATCTTGTTTCCAGATTTACTGACAGTAGAAGCAGCTGATGGAAATATCTACAGCGCTCAGGCGTTGCTAACCGCAGTCGTTGCGTCGTGCCTCGTGACTCTGATGGTCGGATTCGTCATCGGATATCTATTCTCCCGGCGATTTCGACACCCTTTTTTTACAGACACCTCACCCTTCAATGAACAGCACAACCACTTAAATAGGTACGTGTAACTTTCAATCTACATTATACTATACTTAGACTTAATAATGATAAAAGTCCTTATCATTATTAAGTCTAAGTATGTCCTTGTCTAAGTTCATGTGTCCTAAGTGAGATGATGGTTACCCATGTAACATTGAAATTGTATGGTAGTTTACTTCAAGCGTCTGAAAAAGCTGTAGGGAAAGTAAATTGCTCAATAGTGGGACAATAAATCCAACCAGACGACGATTGAACTGTCCATGATTTTATGGCAAAGTCGTACCACCTAGGCCAAAACTAGAGAGGCCAAAAATATTAAGTTACGACAAAAAATATATCTTTCAACTTCCGACTTATTTCGAAAATAAAATGCACTTACAAATTGTCATTTACAATATTTTTTCTTATACTACCTGCATACAGATCCTTTGAGAGACCATCTTTTTTTTTAGTAAAGATAATTAATGTTTAACTTTTTTTAGGCTAAGCCCTTTGGAAACGCCACTGAACGTGAACTCGGGGTACATGCCGCCGCGGTCTAAGAACGTGAACATGGTCGCCAACGTGTGTCCGTTGGCCAAACAGGACAACCTGCATCTCGAGTTGGGCAAGGAACGTACCCTGGACCTTCGCAACTCCACCGAGTCCCTCGACAAGGACCTCAAGTGCGGAACCCTTCAGAAAGTGAAAAAGACTTACATTTGAAACCTACCCCAACAGACAGTGTACGGAACGATGACGAAGTGATAGTGACATTCTGTGCGACGTGTGCCAATATCCCGGCCCTGACCGGACGGTGTGTTTAGTACTGAGTTTTGAATCCTGTAAATATTTCGTTTTATATCGATGTACATACTGTTTTCATAGAAACTTTAGACTTTAACTTGATTCTACGCAAGTGAAGAATTGCATTTAGAAGTTAGTCTAATGACGAAAGCCGCAATTTCCTCGTGCGATTACGCCCTCGGACTCATTTTAGTGATTAATGCTGCGGACGTTTCAAAGTGGGCAGGATTTGCGGTTTAGAAGTGAAGTGGCTCTGTCGTTACGGTAGTGGTAATATTAAATTTGATACGTTCGAATTCGATGAACCGCTAGACCTGATGAGCATAGTGTGTAGTATTATCTAATGTGACCTTGGAGATTATTTGGAATAATTAATATTAACAGACACTGTGTTTAAATGGCTGACTATTAGTTAATAATAATAAAAAATATTTTTTATTGTCTGTTTAATATTAAGTATCCAATTTTTACATTCCATACTCTAAAATATGTAGACGCTATAAATACTTATAATATTCAAAGTGCAGCTCCTTGTAAATATAACTTTGTATATAATGCTAAAGTGAGAGGGTTAAGACATCGTGGTCGACATAGTCAGACATAATTAACTTAGTAAAATCATAGATATACTTTGAGAGCATTACAATATAAAGGTTATTAGCGAAGCATGTGTTGCAAAGCAAATGGAACTGATACCTAACATCTGTTTGAAGTTAGTGATGAAGGTATAATTTTGTTATAGTATGATATAGTATAAATTGCTGTGCTAAGTGCATAGTGCCTTGTAGGTTGCCAATCTAGTGCCTAATGTATTATAGGATACATCGGGAAAGATGATATAGATATGTATAACCTGTTATCTCTCATTAAATGACTAGTGTAAAGCTTAAAAGCTTTAGTTCAAAACCCACGAAATGTTACATGTATCATTTTTATATAGCTTCCTCTGCTATCATACCCGTTTTCTTAACTGTATACAACTACTTAAGTTTGTCGTCGCTATACTTACCTACTATGATTACTTCGATGTCTATTATGTAAGATGTTTAATTCAATAAACTTTTGATTGAGTGTATAAGAATGTGAATTCAAATATTAGGCTGAGAAAACCACCCGAGATCTTAAAACTAACAAGTGTTCCCACCGTAAAACAATCAAAGTATATTATTTTTAAGCAGAAATTGTTTCTGCAATATGTATATGCTGCTGTTATTTCATAAACAGCGGACAATTTTCATTTATTTAGTGTATACTTAAATTTTAAAGTCTTTACATTTTTATTTTACTTTTAATATTTTTGAAGAATATATTTTGTAGAAATCAAGAAATTTGTAAATTGTTTACTGTTTCCTGTTGTGAACCCTCAGAATCACCTTTTAGTAAATATATTTATATTGATCACGAAAATCAATAAGACGTATTTATATTAAGGTGTTATTTCAAAACTATGTATTATTTATGACATTTGTATTAAATAAATCAATTTAAATGAACAAGTATTTTTTTTTACCATTCATAAAACATTATTTACTTAATATGTATGTATACTCGTCCACTTATAATTACACATATTGCTTAAAAAGTACCTACAATTAAAAATGTTACCTTCTTCCAATTCTTTGTAATATTTCAAGGACTTATAAAAATAAAATATACATCATGTGCCATCAATATAATTGATATAATTACATAAAAACTGACGCTTTTCAGTGGCTGTTTTAACCAAATTGCTATCAAGTGTGACACCATCATCACAAGTTATGGCTTCCTCCTTTACCATCACACAACCTTCATGTAAAAGTATAAAGTTATGGAGTACACATGCAGCACAAATCACAGTGTTGACTGCTTCATGCTTACTAATGTCCATATAGTTAAGTCTTTTGAACTTATCTTTAAGCATCTCAAAAGCATGACCAATATATGCCCGTGTCTTCCAATGTATTTCATTAAACTTCATTTCCTCACTTGTCAGTACCTCTTCACTTGTGAATGGTGTAATCAGATTTTTCCTTAATTTATACTCTGAGTCACCTAATATATGATTGTCAAAATCTATGAAATTTTTGAGCTCCTGTGCCAAATTGCTTTCTTTAAAAACCCTGTTTTTCCGCGTTATGCCTATACTACCAATGTGTATATCAATAAACATGAATGATTCATCACAAACAGCCTGTAGAAGTATTGGGTCTGGGTTTTGAGTCCTCTTGTTACGTTTGGACCCTACTCTGAACCGACATGCATCAATAAAACCAATGCAATTAGGAAATTTGTGCAAACTATTAACCTTTACTCTTGTGACATGCTGTTCTTCCAATGAAGGCCAGTTAATAAAATAATATCGTTGTTCAGATAATAATGATGCTATTTCATGAAATATATAACTGACTGAAGACTTGTTTAAACCAAATAAAGTCCCAATTTCATTAAAAGATGCATTACTCGTCAAGAGCCAGAGAAATACATGGACTTTCTTATCCAATGGAACAACACTGCTTGTAGACTTAACAATGTCTTTCAAAAAGGTAATTAATGCCTGCAACAGGAAGAAAAAAATATTATTAGCACATTAGTGGCTACTTATTGCAATATTAGACAAAGTACAAGGTAATATTTGACTCCTAAGCAGTAATAATTAACTGTCCATGTTTATAAAAGTCTATCAAAGTAATGAATATTTTAAGATTAATGTGATCACTGATTCGATTACAGCGAATGGTTATGATAAGAAAACATTAAAAAATATGACATTATGCTAATATTCAAATATGTTGAATGAGATATTAATATGTTAAATTAGACATTATTCAAACGTTCAATTATAAATAATCACCTCAACAGTAGACTTTTTCATGTTGACCCTTTCAAGGTACTCGTCGTCGGTATAATGTTGCACGATATTCTCATAGAAGCCTTTAACTCTTCGCACAACAGTAGACTTTTCACATATCGAAGATTTTTTTGAAATTGGGTGTATTAAGTTTTTCTGTTCTTTTCTTATAACTTCATTAATCTTGCAAATATTTTCATTGTTTTCATTAAAAACATTAGCAGCAGCAACCACTAGTCTGTTGATTGTTGTAACACTGTCGTCTAGAAAAAGCTCCATTATAAAGTCTGTATCAAAATCCATTGTATGCTTCTGCGTTGAAAATAATCTTTAGATTAGTATACTTTGATTTCAACAAAACAAAACTGGACACAGCGTACTTGTTTACTTTCGTTTGTCATTGACAATACTTTTGACATAACTGTATAGGTTTTGGTGATTTTGACATTGTAACATCTGTCAGTCGGCGAAAACTGTTGCAATAAAGTGAAATGTCGGGATAATAAAAAATAAATGGGCCAAAAGTTTGACATTAAAAAAAAACGATTTATAATTATTATTTTTAAAGGATTTAAACTTAAATATCTCTGAAAGTTTAATACTTTCTAGATATAATCACTGAATACCTTTTTATTTTAATTACCTACTTAATGCTGTCGATTAACATATTTCATCATTAGCCACTAGTTAAATTTATCAAAATGGCGGAATTAGTAGCTATGTCAGGACTCAGATGACCTTTATAAATTGGTCAGTTTCATAATGAATAGTAATATCTTCTGAAGCCACGACATGACTAGGCGGCTACTACTAATAATACCACCAGCCAAACCATGAATAATTGTATCACTTTCAAAAAGTTGGGTTTTGTTATAAACAGTATTTAAAAATAAAATACATTTTATAGATGCACAAAAGGTTTAATAAAAATGCATTTACAATAAGTATTAATATAAGATGCTTAAATTAGCAAAAATCCTTTAGTCTCTATAACAATATCACTTTGCAATACTTTCTCACTTCCATAGTTTCATCTTTTAGTAATATATAAAAACGTTCAATTTGCCACTTCTTTAAATGTTACACATTTGAGTGGCTCTAGCATAGTCACAATTGCCTCCAATACTTATTATTGAAATTGTTATGTTATCAGTCTGTTGTCTTCATTTATAAAAGAGCAAATAAAAACGTCATAGTAGACCTTGGTAGTAATTGTAATATTAAGCAATAACAAAATGTTTTGGATATGTTTACTCTATCATTCCTAAGCATACAAGTATGGGATATTGATTATTGCATTTCCTAGGATAAAGTGTTACATATCTTCACTACTGTAATACTATTGTGTATATAAGATAAATAACTTTTAGATACATGCACCCAAATTTTAGCCTTAACTGTAAAACAGTATGGCATTCTTGTTAACTGCCTAATGTCTTATTTTTGTTTTATGATTAATATTGATATAATACAAAAATCATGTTTTAATAATTTTAAAACTACATTTGGGGTATTACGCTCTACATTGTAACATTGTGCTAAAAACGAAATATTCAGTCCTTCAACTACAAAGTGAAGATTTAATAATTGTGCTGCAAACAAATAAAAATCACACGACACAGCCTATAAAATGCTTAATTTGTTGAGATTTTTGATGCATTTTTTCAATTTTTCTTCCATATTAATGTCTTATTATTCGCAGGCATTTCTATGGTATCTACTAGAGACAAGTTATTATCTTCAGCCAATTTAACTAAATCACTGATATCCCGAATACCCCATAAAGGATTTCTCGATCTTAAAGAGGCATCAAACTGTACATTACTTTCAGGTGTAATGACACCATCCTTGCTATAAGGCCCGTAAGTAATCATAAGTGCTTCAGATTTTAAATAAATACCAGCATTCTCAAATAAGCCAGTGGTACAATCGTAAGGGCTTATATGAATCATATTGGCATTATACATGTAATCAACACTGTTCTCTTCAAAACCATAACATGATAACTTATTGCGAATATCAAGCAATATTGGTTGTAAAATATTCTTTGTTGGGCAACTTTTTGCGTAAGTAGACAAACTACCAAATAAACTATTGTCAGCTTCACTGGGCTGAAACTTTACTCCTGGAAAATGTGGTGCAAAATGTGCAAGGTGCTGACCAGAACCTGATGCTACCTCCAAAAAGAGGGGGCTCTCATCATCTACATTATCAGAGTCACAAAATACAAATCGTTTTAATACTTGTAGTATTGGATCCTTGTTTCTTGTTGCTGCTGGATAAATCAGCTTATCACCATTAATACTGAAATGAGAAAAAAAATTGTAAGCCTTCAGTAAATTGGAGAAATATTTCTTGTTTTCATATATTTATAACATAATTTTACTTGATTGACCTATTGTTTACAGACTATGCTCCAAATAAATGGAGCTGATGGTTTCAATACCTCTTTGGTTCAACATTTCATGTGATCTTGACTTTAGATAAGAAATGAGCGGCATTTAACTTAAATGAATCCCTTATTGCGACTGTGTAGAAAACAAAGCCGATTACAAATACAATTATTTACTAACTGAAGTGCCCGATATCAATATAATATATAATATTTCTAGATTTAACGAAATTCGTTTTCATTTAATAAACATTATAAATACTTTATGAACTATTAAAACGCATAGTTAATAATTAATATTTAATTTATACTACTGCCATAAAAATAAAATTTTAAATTACATAAACTTACCTTTCATTTTGGTTGAAGACACACGAATTATCTCGTGTATTCGACATAGGCCTGCTTATCAGGACTCTTATTAGATTTTTGGTAAACTGGTTAATTACACCAATTTTGAAGCAGTCGGTTAAAATTTATTGTAAGAAAATTGTGTCTTATTTCAAAGAAAAAAAAAACAATACGTATTTTTTTTATTTTCGTAAATACCACTGTAAAAACATATATTGATAGGTACAGTAAATTATAAATGTATGTTAACCAACTAAACGAATAAATAAAATACCTAGTCCCAAAATTCAAGCGAGCGTAAAAAACAGAACACACCTCGTTTAATTTGTACTTAGTACAAATGAGCAAATGACATTTGGCATGGTATGGTATGGTAATTGCATAATTGGTACTACTGGTCTAGTCTATGGATACAGATACAGATAACTTATTGCCTAGGGTTCGTTAAAGGAACGTACTATAAATTATTAAAGGGCTTAAGAGCTTCTCGATTTTGCTTATTAAGTCATCGACCTGATGTACGGGCCTCGAAAAATCCCTCCTTATCCGGACAATTCCCTTAGTGGATGGAATTCCCCACCGGTGTTTGTCGGCTGCCATAAAGCAGTGATGTTTCTTCATTGAAAATCTAATGTTGTTCTGTCTCTTTTGTAGAATATATCTGAGTTTAATACTCTTTGCCAAACCAATAGACTGCGAAACGGCTGAAAATAACGAAATAGAATGGACGACATTGAGAACTAATATTAAAAATGCTGAATACACATGTAAAAATTAACTATATTATTACCCCTTAGATCTACGAGTAAGAGTAGTCAATTATCAGAATCTTCTATCCACCTTTAATGTTGTTTTCGTACTTTTTTGTCTGCACTTTACAAATTTATGAATATGGTAATAAGCATTAAGCTCAGCTTGACATTAATAAAATTATAATGCCGCGTCGGCACGCTTACCACTCGCTGCAAACTCCAAACATCTACAAACGCTTGTCTAGATTTTGGGTATCAGATATCGTCATCCACATTCGCTTGCAAATGAGTTAGTGTGTTATGAAGAGACAAGCATGACGCACATAATGGACATTGAGCTTGTATCGAGCATCGGCACTAATATTTGACTAAGATTTGACTTACTTAAAAATGACGTATAATTTTTATTATAATTCAAAGAAAATAAATATAAAGGAACAAAAATTCTATTTTACACTTTTACTATGTTATTTTTTCTATCTATAAATTTCCCGGGTCCTAAATACATTGTTATGCTTAAAAAAGCAACAAAACGGATATATTAGACATTGAGCTTTCATTGGCCTTAACATTGGGCTTAAGATTTTAATATTTATCTACTGTATTATTATGACCATAAGAACTTCCTACTTAGATTTCGATTCCTTTATTAAGGTACTAAGGTTACTCCATGTATCAGTTATTTTTATTTATCCTTGTGATCAGTATTTATCGCGTCTCAAATGCATGGTTCTGCCTGGTAACATTTCAGGAAGTTTATGATGCTTTCACTTTACCGGTACACAAACGAGATTGAGTGAGTGCAAACTTGTGGACACTTCACAAGCGCTTGCGGCAAATTATCTTTGATTTGCGACAAAAAACCGACACTCGATCGGATTGGCACCAAGCTTGCAAATCTATACAAACCAAGCCAAACGCTCTATCTGCATGTTTGAATTTGTGATGGCTTGTTGAGGTTTGGAATTTGACAAGCTCGCGGACGCAGCACAAGAGAATGACGCCATAAAAAAAAGAAAAGTATTGTCAATGTCAGTTATGTTTTGAGAATTTTTAAGTATTACTGAAGTTACAAATTAAATAATATCTTCGTAAACCATACATTGCTGAAATCGTATAATATTAATTTCTTAACATGGCCAAGAGGTCTGCTTCAATTGCTTTCGAAGAAGAAAAGAAAGAATCCCAACCTAAAAAAGGGGGTAAAAAGCATTCCCTAGATTCCGATGAAGAAGATAGCGGAGCGGAGGAGGAAAGAAACAATGTGTTAAATGTCGATGATATTGAGGGAGAGGAGGATGGCGTCGGCGGAATGGAAGGTGAAGTAAGTGTAGACAACCATGTAACCTGTGGTGCTTTAGTTGTAGACATTTTGGGTTAGAATGTATCAAAATTATAGATGCCACGAATATTCTAGCACTATTTAGTATTCAGTCTATTTTGCTACTGTTTTCTTAATATGTACAATATTTCGCAACAGTCCGTCGGATACTAAATACCAAATTGTAACCAAATACATACATATTCTCTATATATTTATTTAACGTATTTGTTTTACCATTTAGCATGGTATGATAATTGTATGGTATTGTTTATCTTCATACTCTAAGTATGTGCTTCTAAAACAAAAATAATTTCTTTTACCTTTTTTTTTTATTCTTTGACAAGTTTGTTTATTTTTCTATGCTACACTTTACTGTAATACCCAAATACCTAAACTAAACTTGTTCTAATGCGAGTGCAAGCAATATCAGCAATAATATAGGCTACTTTGTAATGTAGGGTTTGTAAGGTGTATTCCACATTGATCACCCAGGTGATATCCTAGGTGATCAAAGACTCCTTTAATCACTTGAGACATAATCATCTGGGTAATTATAGGCATATATCAAAAAAAGTATATCATTTTAGTATCCTCAGATCATTGGTGATTGAAGGATACCGAAATAATTTATCTTTTTGAAGTTGCCTATGACCCATGTGATTATATCTCAGGTGATCAAAGGACACCAATAATTCGCCTTTGAACACCTAGATGACATCTCCTGGGTGATCAAAGTGGAATACACCCATAAGAATTGGTGCAAT
>DWLI01000058.1:0-33969 GCA_018249915.1 Cecropterus dorantes dorantes
ATGTCATTGATATGCAGAATGAATAGTGTGGGAGAGAGGACGGAGCCTTGAGGTACACCAGCATTAATGGGCCTCGTGTCCGAGCAGCACCCGTCGACTACGACCTTGATGTACCGCTCAGACAGAAAACTGCCTGTCCATGTACATAACCTCTCGGGGAGACCGTAAGATGGTAGCTTCGCGAGAAGGGCCCTATGCCAGACCCGGTCGAAGGCCTTTGCGATGTCGAGGCTCACTGCCAACACCTTCCCAATGGCTTGCGCCCAGCGGTGTGTGAGGTACACCAGAAGATCACCAGCTGAACGGCCCTTACGAAAACCATATTGGTGATCGCTGATCAGTTGGTGGTTCTCGAGGTACCTCAGGAGCTGTGTATTTATAACGCGCTCCATTACCTTCGAGAGCAGGGAGGTTATCTCTATTGGCCTATTCACTGTTCACCTTTCTATATTGTATATTTTATTATCTACATCTTGTCAATGTTCATTGGTTATACATGAACGTGAAGGTAAGTGCAGAAACGTCGATGGGATTAAAATATTAAATAATACAAAATTTGTCATAATGTTTTATTAAAATCAATAAACATTACTACCAGTCTTTCATTGTAAAATTTACATTACCCATGTTTTTGAGGAAATTCAGGCAATACTTACAAAAAATACAAAAATGTGTTTCACTTTGTACCCTTAATATAATAAGTAAAGTAGGTTTTTAACATTTAAAGATTTATTTTGTCCATAGACACAATTTATCCTTCTCTATTAGAAAAAATACACTTGATAAAATGGTAGCATGCCTTTGTCATACTATGGAATATATCTACTTCTAATAGATAATACATAAACACTATGGATTGCATAACATTCTTGAACTCAATATAGCTATGAGCATCTCGTAAATAAAGAAATATGTATGTGATTCGATAAAAAAATATTTTGGCAAATTTTACTTCATTTCTCTAACAAGTTGTTCATCATATTTCATGCATTTTGAGCATAAATAATGACTACATATAAATCTAATTTTACGAGTGGTGTTTACTATATTACTAGTAGGAAGTATACTATTCTAATACAAAACATTTGTATTTACGATAAATACAAAGTATGGTGTTAAATGTAATACTGAAGAGTTTTACATTGGGATTTAAATAAAAAAATATTATATGTATATGATATAGTACAGTGAAAATACTCAAGGCACCCCTTTGTTGTAATTATCTAGTATTCCAGCACAATGATCAGTATTATTTTATTTTGAAATACATCTGGTCAAATGTTTTATCTACAGGTAACTATGAAATAGTGCTGTAGAGTAGGTTTGGGCCACCTGAAGAGCTCGCCCAAAATTTTTATTTCCTGCACTGCAGAAAAACAAACTCTATTAATAAATTGTCTGTTAAGATCAAAGAAAAAATTAGATCAGCTATAATATAATGTAAGGCTCTCAAAAACTGTTCAATGCTATGCTTCTGCAAAAAAATCATAATTTATGTACATACATTAGTTTACATATTTAAAACAACTGTTACCAACCCAGAAAACATAAATGCGGTTTAGTTTAAACTTAGTCTTACTACACTAACTTCCTACATTACAAGTCACAGAGTGAAATATTTCTCTATTCGTAAAATGCTGCAGTGATCTCATGTGATCTCTGAGCTGTTTATTGTCACTATCTCTGCGGTGCTGGATTGGGTTTAGGCATTTTACTTAATAAGCCTTGAATTTCTTTCTTCTCATCATAACTTTTCCACATTTCATAAAGGTTGATGATTGCCCTTACAATTTCTTGTATCTGGAACAATAATGATCGTCAAATAAAATGTTATAGCTTAAATATAATAAACATACAGTTATAAAAAAAAATACCCAAAAATAGACAAATATATTGATATTTATAGAATCTTACTCTGACTAATATTATAAATGTGAAAGTTTGTGAGAATGTATGCGTCTATGTGTGTTTGGTGCACATTAATCAACTACTGGTCGGAATTCACTGAAATTTAGCACACAGATAGTTTATAACCTAGATAAAAAAATTTGGGATACTTATTATCGTGGTGAATATGACCAAAACCACAGGAATACTCTATTACCAAATAATTTTAACGTGATATAAAGATGAATTAAAAAGATTAAATTTTACTTTAACTTTTATCAATCCACAAAGTGGATGTTTTTATGTACCTTGTCCATATCAACATTGAGTTCAGCAAACCAATGTTTGAGGTTTTCCTTCCCGAGCATCACGCAGGCTATATGTAAAGCACCTATTGCAATCTGGAAAATAAAACAAAGTACACAATAATAAAATAATCTTTAAAACTAAGGCTCTTTACTGCAACCACACTTTTTATTAGTGCCTCATAACATAGCTGTAAATCAAGAAGAAACTGAAGAGTTATGCTAGGGCGAGTGATAAATATTTGCCTATGGGAGATTTCTAAAGTCTAAATAAAGTATATAATACACAATTATGTTAATTTTTTTTAATGCATTTACATAACAATAAAAATAAGTGTAATTTGTGTAAATAATGAGTAAATAATGGAAGATTACTATTCCATAGCCTAATACTCATCATATAGCTTACTTAGAGGTGAGATATCACAATTAAGTAATCTTAAGCTGTATACTTGGGTAAAGATATTTGCTTGGAGTCTACAGCAGAAAAGTGGGGTTGGCATAACTTGTTTTTGCAAAATATATAAGATTGAATATGATGAATTACCTGATAAGGTGGAAAGAGTAAACTGACGTCTGTTCTGAGAGAATCATTGACTATCCTCCAAGCATGGGTTAGGAGCTGATCATCCTGTCCAATGTCTTGTACAAACAACAGCAGGGGCCTGTATGGCTGATATACAATGAGACAGCAGTCCAAATTCTCTAAAAGGTAGAATTCACATTCCAATATATGATTCGTCCTGTAAGGAAACTCTTGTTGTCCATAAGCGTAACTAAATTTGTTCTTTATCACGGTTTGACACGTCGTTATTAACCGAGAGTTCGATATAACGCCGAACTCCTCAACTTTTGATGCCAGGAACACACAAGTCGGCGCTAAAAGTAACGGATCTATACATTTTAATGAGTTTCTCGCATAAAACCGCTTGAAATAAACGGTAGCGGTGGCGATCACTTGCTGACGAAGTTTCAGCTGTTCGCCCAAAACTTGTATTATACTAGCGAAGAAGTTAAATATCTTCTGGTACTCCTCTTCAGATAGCTTCGCTAAATCATGTTGGCGATCCCTAATGAGATCTTGTTTATCCAATATCCATTGTTGATGGTGCGAACTTTGCCAAAAATTACCAGCCATATTCAAAACTCAACGAGAGCTTAGTCGTGTATATCGATGTAGTAAAAAAAGTTATCTATTAACATTTGTACAAATATAATATTCAAACTCCTAAACCTTTGAATTAATTTCATTTGACCAATTTATTTTTTTAATATTAAATTGACATCGACACATGACGGTTCTTGTTTTTAATATCATTTATGCGGCCTTAGCTTCTTGCATTTTTACCCAGAACATTTTGTCCGTTGTAGACAGTTATGTAAGTCACAGCTATTTTTATTTACACTCCTTTTAATGTTTCCACAATTATGCCGATAATATATAGATAATACTAGAACAGAAAATCTGTTCTTGCCAAATTTGCCCGGCTGGCCATTCCCCAGATTGGTTCATAGCTAACATATAGCTACATGAATGTATTTAGTTCGTGCTTTTTGGTATTATGAAATTATGTGAATTAACGAGAAGTAAAAAATGTTTAGTAAAAGGTGCATCAAATTATATGCACAAAGGAGTGTAAATATATTTATCTAATACCATCTTATAGCGACCAAAATATATGGTAAATTTAGTTAGCCATGCCATTTATTCATTACGATACATAAGCACGAGCGTATGGTATTTATGGTAATTAATTCCATCCATCCATTTATCCATCAGTCTTTTGAAGGATCTCCCAGAGTGGCGGTATTCCAATTGGTCCTATGCCTTCCGTATTCAGCGGTTTCATGCGGTCTAGTCGGCGTGTTGCCTAAATATCTCTCAAGGACCTTTCGTCCCCATCGGTTATGTCATTCGAGAAATGTAGCCGGCATCGCTATTGCAGCTTGCTAATTCTGAGAGCTATATCGGTAAGCTTAGTTCGTACTTCGTCTACCGAATCCAAATACCAAATCCCAGCATAACCCTCACCATTGCACGCTGAGCGACTCTGGGGTTATGAAAGACCTATATCACGATGGATGGTAATTAATAGGGTAATGGGAAATTCGATCTTAGAAGAAAAGTTAATACTCGTATACCTATTATTCACCTTAATATTTATATTTATTTTTTACAAAGGATAAAATACACTCATCAGTACTTATAGATAAGATTAAGTAGATAAAAATCACAGCACGCCATTAATTAATGGCCGGTATCAAGTCAATAAAAGTCATAAAGCAATAAATAAATTGAATTATATTTAATAATTCGTTCATAAGTCCATGATGTTTGGGTGTTTTCCTTTTTTTACATATATGATAAGTTACTCAGTAAAACTACGAGAGAAGTTATCATTACTAAACCATTAGGGATAAGATATACAATTTATTGTGATCGTAAATCGTCAAGCGTGAAATCTCTGAGGAATTCATTAATGACATCAAACACTGCTTCGCTGATCATCTTGCTGACATATTCCATCTCGTTATTTATGAAGTCCCTGGTGACGCTTTGCATTAAATTGTTGATTAAGGTATTGAGCACAGACGATCCGGTTAAACCATTAATTTGAATCTGGAAAAGTAAATAACAATGCTTCAATCACGAGGTGTTTATTCCTTTCAGAGAGTGTCCCTTTCTCATTTTTATTGATTACGAATCGAGCCACTAGATAACATTGTGTTCTAAAAATATTTTAATAAATGCTGAATAATCAGTACTTCATACTCTTGCGTATACACCTACATTATTACATTGACCTGGACACTAACTTGACATAAATGATTTAAATAAATAAGTAAACGGGGTCTTTGCAATTAGGTTTTTTATTTTAATACCAAACTGAAGAAAAAATATATTAAATTCACATAATATCTGGAAAATACTTACTTGCACGTCATGTACATCGATCTTGATATTTAGATCTCGCAGCAACAAATGTCCTCCCAGGATATTGGTACCGAGCCTTGCATCAACGTCCACGTCGATGCGGTTAATGAAAATTCTAAAATAACCAAGATTGTGTTAATTTTTATTATATGAAAATAGCAAACGGGCATGCAGTCCAGTCGATGGCGGCCACTGCCGCCCATGGACATCTGCAATCAACCCCTAATAAGATCAGAATCTACCCTGAGGGTAACCACTGACACGTTGCTACCCCTGGGGACTATGTTAGAATGCCTGGGATAAGTACCTATGTCTGCCTAAGCACATCCTTCTGAGGCCAGAACACCCGTCAGAATGGTGGTGGTGTTCCCGAAATCGTACCACAAACAGTTCCACCACCTTAACAACTTTATATGTATATTATTATTGAAAACTTTACTGTATTCGTGCCGCGGGCTGAGGTACTCAACGTGAGCTGGGGCACCATTCTTAAGGAGGTGGCCAAAACAGCATCGTCAACTATCTATTGATATTAACAAGAAACTGAGTCCATTTCTTTTAAGGATATCATTTTGTATACGAATTAACGTTTGTTCAAAGTGCTACCATATCTACGTGTCTAGGTGTTTTTGTTAGATAACAAGAATATATACATATATAATATATTACGGTACATTTATTTTTATGCATCATAGGTACTACATACTGACCTAAAATTGCCTCCGGATCTGTGGGAGACAAACGCAATAACTGCCGTAGCATCGTAAGTACCTGAAATTAAAAGAATAATTAAGTAACCGCTAATACACTCACTCATACTCCTTGTAACGTAATATAAGAAATATTTACATAAACTATAAGATCTCAAATATTAATATAAAGTAAATATTGATATTATCTAACCTGTGAAAATCAACCAGGGCACTGTCATTCCCACAGCTGTGTTAAGTCTCAATAGGTCAAACCTTACATCGTTCACCACATACCACCGAAGACCTTCCAACTGAAAGTTACGGAGATTCGCAGTCAGTCGCACTCTAAAATTGATAAAGGATTATAAATTATAACCGTTCGTCCACTTGAACGAAAGAGACAATTATATTAGAAAAATAACCCTTTTGCAAAAATGTATAGCGAAATACACAGTGTTACTAAACATTGTTATTATTACGTATATTATGATGTGTAATTATTTCGAATTATTCGTTAGTTTCGGATAATTTCGGATATAATATTTTTTAGGAATCTTAACGAAAAATACAAGTAGGTAATTGCTATTACAATAACTCATATCAGTTATTATTATAGCTAAGTACCCTATTTTTGATTATCACTAGTTATTTACTAAAACTAGAAAATACATATCTCGAGAAAATATTCGAAATTATCCAAAACTTAAATATCGGATACGGTGACAGTTACGGATATTTTTTTTTTATTTCGGATATCCGATTGTTTCGGTTACAATTACGCTATATAACATCCCTGTAACACAATATCAATGGCGTCCGTTGAGCCGAACCATAAAGTATATTCTTCAAATGGTTCAAGTATAAGTGGTTGGTTATAAGTAATTATTCAAAATAATACAAGGTGCGCAAAAAACAGAAAAAATGACATTGGCAAAGGTATCAAAATATTAAATGGAAAAATAAGTTTATATGAAATGAATACATACCCTGTGTACGTATAAACATATGGGCCAAGGTGGGCAATGCGCAAGGGGTCGAGAGGAGGCATATCATCATTGCCATTGATAACTACGTCTCTGAAGCTCTCCAGCATATTTCTTATAGTGTTAGCCACAGCGTTTCGTTCGCCATTATTCAAAAGCTCGAGTTGATTCAGTACATCGTCTTCAGCATCTACCGTATCTTTTGGTTGTAGAGCATTCAAAAGAATGCTTTGGACACCCAGGGAATTCTCCTCTGTAAAATTATAGTCATATTTATTATTACACTAATTTATACCTAGGGCTTATTTTTGAAATTGATATATTAGTTTGACCTACTGTTTCATGAGACGATATTAAACAGAGTTAAGGGAATGAGTTTTTATTTAAAGTTCCTGCTTAACAATGAACATTTTTTATAATATCTCTTTTCTATTTTTTTAGGGGTTAGTATCTATTTGTTGAGGCCCAATCCTTAGCCAGCTGGTTAAGTTAAGTTGCTGAATCAAGTAAAGTTACATGAGATAGTAATAATATGTTAGGTAGAACTTTAGGCATGTATTTATTGTATAGAGTAAACATATTTTGCGTGGATTAAAAAATATATAATAATTAAATATTAGTTATAAAAAACTAATGTTAGCTGTAACTTCTTAAGGCTAGATTGGGATATATAATCGTCTGTACCCCTTCTTCATCCCACCTTAAATAAGAAGACAATAGTGCTTAACATTGTTGTTAGGTACTAGGGATAAATAAACGTGACGATGTTGCCACCAGAATTCAGCTACACATGGTTCTACAAGTCGACCAAGATAACTAGACGAATGTCAAACGTGACGTCACTCGCCTGTTCGCGAATACTGACATTGTAACAAAAACGAATGAGAACAACAAATTAATATTTGCTTATTTATTTTATTATCTAAAGTCAACACAGATTAGGGAGTTTAGGTGCGAATGGTGCGGGTCGTGAGCGGGAATCGGAAGGGAAACCGCATTCCTTCCGTTCGTCTAGTTAGCTTGGTCGAGTAGTACTTGCTTTACTATAAAAAAATTTAGGATAAGCATCTATACGTACCACGAAAGAGTTCATCTTCAATAACAGCGCCATTGACATAAGTCAATGCTACCAAGAACCCAAATGTTATCCGCTGCAAAACAAAAACGTGGATGAATATAATGTGTTATTATTTTGCAAAATAATTTCATAATTATGGAGATAACGTTTCACTTACCCACATTGTTCCGATGTAATTAGATAATATGTATAATTACGTTTGACAAAATTACTTTTATTCAATAGATAGTCCTGATATATCATTCGATAAATATTAAACAATAATTTTATCGTGTCAAAAATCATGATTTATCGCTTTGCAGGTTAATTATTAAATTAAGATCATTATCTCACGTATTTTTAACGTAATTGGGCACCTGCTTACAAGGTATTATGCTGATAATTTAATTATTCTTTAATTAAAAGTGGAAATCCCTATATGTATATTTAATCTATTTATATGTATCTAACTCATATCATTATCATTGTAATATTGTCCCAGTGCTGGGCTCGAATGACAAGTAGGTAATTATGAAAACATAACAGAGAACTCCATGACTTTTTATAGTTTCTGCACGATGTTTTTCTTTAGATAGGATTACCAAAGATTTCTTTAAACTAAAGGCTTTATTAAAAGCCAGTATATCTAACAAACGATTTCTTAAGTTATAAGCGAAAAAAAGTTTTGTCAGATGCCGCCTCGAACATGCACTATTATTCCGCCGAAGGAATAAGTACTTTTTAGAAAATCTTCTTTTTTCTCTCTCTTCCAATCTCGAATATATATTATTTTTTGCCGTCCCGAAAACATGCTACGGGCTGGAATCAGCTGTTGTCCCATGCTTTAAATTGTAACTAGGTAAGTCTCTGCAATTTGTGGATTTATGCTACTTGAAAATATTTTGCGATAACTTAAATTAAAAAATCATTAAGGTTTCGGTCGTGTACTGTTACAAGCAATAGAATTTGCCAATTGAAATTAGTAGACTACGACGACGTTATGAAGAAAATTAACATACACTGAAATTACTGAATAGGTGCAATGACAGTGAAATCGATTGTTATTTTAATAATAAAAAAAAAAACATAAAGTGTGTGTAGTTCAGCCGGCAGAAGTAAAACTTTATAATTATCATTTCGCATATACAAAGTTCTGATACAAACTACGAAGTAAAATCGTTAGCGTGATTCAAAAAGGAGTACCTACAGTGTCATCTAGTTGTAGCCCCGACTGCTGTTTTATTAAGCGAAAACTTTTTTTAGTGCTGGACGATTGCTGTTTCCCGGATTTGACGATAAATGACATTATCTACACGCGAAACGATCAATAGTAGATGATAGATGGCAAAACAGTGTTCAGGATTTGAATATAGCGGTAATGCTGCACGATTGATTTCCGTTCCTCGGATTTGACGATTGATTGCATTATAAAAACTAAAAATTATATGTCTTTATTTTGTATAGGCCTAGTCCCGAGCGAAAATTATGTTAAAAAAAATATTTTGTGATGATTTTCTTTTTAAGTTTTTACTTCTATTGGCAGTCCTTACGACTGCCTCCGAATTTTGTTTTTTATATACATGATGTAGTCATGTACGATAAGGCAGACGGGCCACCTGATGGAAAGTAGTCACCGCCGCCCATGGACATTCGCAACGCCAGAGGAGTGACTAATGCATTGTCTTGGAGGAGAGTTTTTTGTGCACCTCTCTTGAAGAGCTCCATGTCATGGCGTTTGTAAGTTATTTTCGTTTCATATCATATCGATTCTAAAGAAGCTTTACCCATTTAAATGTATTAGCCCGATTGTTTCTAAATTGTCGTAATGGTATTTAAAAGAGATTATATGTCTTCTGACATACTGAACAGAAACTGAATGTCGTTTTCTTATTATATTTATATACGTACTTAGGCTGAAGTTGTATTACTTGTCTTCTATTACAGAACGCCGTATTAACTGTAATAACATTTTTTTATTAAAATTTTCAGCCACGTAATAGGTAGACGTGGGCGTTATTTCACGTCACTACTTACAGTAACTAGTTACGCGGCATGTAACCGAATAACTAGTTTCGCGTCAAAATACAAGTAGTGATTTTTTAAAAGCGTTATCGCTGTAACTGTCGCTCTCGGTCGATGGAACGCACAGCTTTACATTTCTTGACCCACGTGTAGTAATAGGTAGGTAGTAAGTGCAGGCAAGTCACTTTGAGGCGAAACTAATTAGCGAATCACTATAAGTATGATGCTCATAATCGATTAAATGTAACTAATAGGACATACAATTACCTATATTCAGAATTTCTCAAAGTGGGATACGCGCACTTCTTAGGGTACCTACGCTATTTAATTTATTAATATTGAGGAAAGCCCACCTGTGACAATAAATTATCAAACATATCAATATCTTTTTTCTAGAAGTGTGTATTTTTAATAATACTTCTAATACTTCTATAGGCGTGGTAAACGAATTTTGGTACGAGAAAGCAGCAACATGCGGTAACGAAGTGCGGTATGCTGCCACATGTAAATAGGCCTATATTTACATGTGGCAGCATACCACAATCAATACTAGGTGAGGTAGTGGGCTTCAACGCTCATCTGGGCGGATCATGAAAGAACAACGCGCTCAGAGGTCTCTGGTTGCGTTCCTCTGGCCTATTTACTTGTACATACTAAAGACACACTGTTTAAAGTCTTCATAATGTATACATATTCATGTAAATCGTTTACATTGTGTTTATAAACATCGTTGTTTCAATTGTGTTATTATCAAAAACTGTGTGCAATAGTCTAGTTACTATTAATAAATAACATGTAATAAATTATTGAGTTAATTATTGACAGAAACATACAATTATTTTAAAATATTTCCAATATTCATTATTTCCAAATGTTAACAATTTCAACATACATTTTGGTATTATCATTCATATTCTAATTAATGAAAAAATAAAAAAGTATCTTTAAAAAAAGGTTTTCACAAAGTGAATATTTTTTAATAATTTTTAAGTATTTTGTTTCATTTTGTCTATACTATTAGATACTTAGTTCCTTATAGGGGTTCGTTGTCTAGATGATTTTTAAAATATTATATTAAGTTTGAGAAACCCTGATCAATAATAAAAATAATAAATTATATGCCATAAATTATGGCAGTTGAATGTGGATCATGTTGATCTAATGTGGATCGAGATGAAGGGAATTCTGGTAACTGTATTTTTGCTTATCGTCACTATAGGTGCACAGATCAATCTTATAAAATTGTGTAAGTAAATATATCTCCATAAAAATTACCTTTATAGCGATTTTTTAAAATCTGATATAAGCCTGATAGCAGAGCCGTAAAACGATCTCCATGTTTAACAATTTTGCTGCAAAAAAATTGGCAAGGTGGTGGAATGAATTTGGTTCGAATTTGGTACTTGCATTTCGGCGGAAGGGTGTGGTTGCCAGCTCACTTTTATATGAGGTGACAATCTTAGTCTTTAGAAGTAACAACGCATCTGTGACCTTAGACAGAATATAATTCAATGTTGCTTACAGATGTCCATGACCGGCAATGACTACTTACTATCAGGAAAACAATATGCTCGTTTGCTAATTTAAATTATAAAAAAATACATTGTTTTATCGAGATTCGAATCACAACGATTTCCAAGAAGATTCACTTCAATATACGATATTATTTTTCCTCTTTTAACAGTTTCTGGCAGTGAGACGCCCCTCCCATGGCCAATAAATATAGTCATTAAAATTGGGAGCGTGTCAACAAACAATCAAAATTTGACGGAGTTGGATTTGAAAGCTAGTAAAAATGCTATCGAACTGTCTGAACTACTCCGAGAAAAGTTTGATGTGGGTATATTTCCTTTACCACCGTTGGACCCCTACCGCAGTAACTCGCGAAAGCGTATTATTTTATCACCACAACAGTTTGTAAAGTGAGTAAATAAACCAGTAGGTACCCCATTTGGCTAAGGGTAATAAATCGCTCAAAATATAGTGAAAACTTCGATATCGTGATTCATAATATCTTGTGGCGCCATCTCCTGACAAATTGTGGAAAGTAGCCTCATTAACATGGAAACGAGTGATAAGTGAAACAGATTCTTATTGCAATATACTCGTATATTTAATATTTTTGCTTTATTCATAATTTTTTATTTACCTACCCAATATCCTACGGCCACGCTACCCATTTGAAAATTTTCACATGGGTAAAATAAAAAAATCAGAAGAATAAACTAAAAAAAACATGCATTTTTCCTAAATTAAACAAAACAATACAAAATATACTTACTTTATGAGTATTAACATTAACATTTATTATTTACAGTGGTTCAATTAATGTGAATTCTGTGACAACAACGGGAGCAAAACAGTTCTACCTTAAAGACTTTCAACTACGACTAAACACAGGCAGAATTGATTTTAAAATCGCTATCGGAGAAATTCGTATCATTATTAGTACGTATCATTTGACATATTATTTCAATATTTAAGATTTTTAATGGATATAAGTGTGTGTGCATTATGGGCACGGTAGAAATCGTTAGTGTGATCCAGCAAGAAGTACAACCCCATCTAGTTTTAGCGCCGACAACTGCGTTCGTAAAGCATTACCGTTTCGTCCTATTTTAAATCACAACGATTCTTCTTTGTTAATGATAAAGCACGAATTCAAATTTAAATGACCCTAACAACTAAGTAGGTTCAGTAGATTTAAAACTTTTGTTAATTAGATACAATCACGAGCATTAATATATGACCATGGCCGTCAGCAAAAATATCTGATATTACATTCAGGCATTACAAGTTTACCGATATGTAAATACTAGTCAATATATCCTAGGCACCTTAACATGGCATACACCTTGATATAAAAATTACAAAGAGGTTTTCTGTTGTTACCTTTTTTTATGTACCTATGGGTACTTATCAATTTTTATTTATTTAACGTTTAGATTGTATAGGTATACCAATACTTATTAATGTTTATTCTTTTCGCAGACAATTTCGAAACCAACCTGATTGTAAATGGAAGACCTATGAATATGCAGTTAAAACTAAGGTTCGTTCAAAAATAAAATTATTGAAATAGTTGACAACTTTTAGCAACTACGAAATATCGTTTACTTTGATATGATATTAAATAGCAGAATTATAAGTGATATGTTTAAATTCCTAGTATTTTCCTGGATGACCTCAATCTGTCTGGGGCGTTTCAAACGAAAAAGGCGCTGCTCGGTGATTTAGAAAATAAAAGTATAATCCAGGTGGTAGGAAGTATATTGGCCATCAATATAAGTGAAGTTAGAGTGAGTAGATTCTAGACCGTTTAAAACTTTCTGCTTTATGGTAAAATTGTATATCATATTTCATAAATACCAGTAAATAGGTGAGTATTTCAACGTATTTCATTAACTATAACCGTAAGTAAATACGAGTAAGTAGGTAGGTATATTTAGATCTAAATACAACTACGATAAAATAAAGTCAAGTATCTAATGACTAGAACAGAATATAACCTATTTCCATTCGGTTGCAGAAAATGTGATACCGAACTTGTTTGTTGCAAATGTAATAACTATAGCTCGTGTAATAACTAGTGTGATAAATAAGGTTAATAACTAGTATGTAATACTAATAATATATTAAAAACATCATTTTAATAACAGGTGGCGATTGAGTTTGATCCAAGGATCGACTTCTTTACATCTTTGAGGTATTTGAATCAGATCTCGTCCTTGCAGCACTTGGGGTGGGAAAATATGAAGGGAGATGTTGAGCGTTATTTACTAGAAGCGGCGATGGAACAAATTAACGATATCCTCAGAAACTTTAGCGTTGAACAAGTGGAGGCGTTTCTTTTATCCCCGATAAAGACTAAAGATGCAGAAAATGAAAAAAGTTAACTTTTCATTGTTGATTATCACTAGGATAAAAATAAATTATTTTACTAAAGTTAATTAGTATCTATTTCCTTTATTGTCTTGTTAACTTTATGGGTTTTCTTAATTGGTTGTAGAAAAATATTATAAAATAGTAAATAATTAGAGTTAGATATTTGTTTTTTATTTTGCTAGCTTTTTAAATATTGACAAGTCGATAGATTGATTCTTTCATAGTTATCTAGGTACTTCTTTTTAACATTACGAGTTTAGTCGTAACTATGATCTATGAAATTGGTTCAAAATACCGGCAAAAAGAATAGATAAACATAAATCTACCGAGAGTTTGAAAATAAAGGTATTTACAGATGTAACGCTTGGAGATTTCCAGGTTCCCTGACTAAGTACTAAGCAGGCATCGACTAAGAATAATTAATACAATAATATAAAAGTTTGGTTCCCGGATCAACTAACGTTAGATACAGGAAATCCTAATTGGTAGGTACATAAACTAGGACAATATATACCTACAAAGTTCAGATACAATTCAATGTTCTGCAAATACCCATGTTCTATCTAGAGTTGTTTAGATATGTTATATCCTACTCAAAGACAAAGATAATAATAAATTAATAAACAAAAATAGCGTCGCTTAAGTTCTAACACCGCTTTCTAACTCGAAAAATGTCCATTTTGAGTTATGCAAATCATTTGATAGGGAATTTAAAGACGCATCGTTTGGCCTATAAAAATAAAGAATTTGAGACAATCACAGCGAGTTATTTGAGAAAAAAGAATACAGCGTATATTCACTCTACCAACATATACGGTAAAAACTACGCGTAAATCATGTTGTTTCATACCAAAACAGGTGGATGGCAGTGCTCTGGCGAATTAAAAATAATCAAAATGAAACAGTTTTTTGCTCTCCTGAACATTTGGTAATTTTGAGATCAGCGCCGCGAGAACTTAAGCGACGATAATATGTCAAAAAATAAGATGGCCGCGAACTAATAAAGTTAGGTTTAAAGGCGCTAAGGCAAAAATGTAAAAACGTTATAATACCAAATAAGAAATGTAGAATAAAATGAATTGCAAAGCACTGTCTTTTTATACTAATATCGTTAGAACGACGACCACCTAAAATAATCATTCATTTTATTAATATATACTATTATTAGTTTAAAGATTAGAATAAAATTAAAAGTTTGCTATTGCAACTTGGGAACTAAAATAAATACTATCTTGAGGTCATCAAAATGACTTGAGATTGAAAACTTATCTTTAACATTACCTAGATACAATGTACATAATAAGATAATTTAACACAATACAACCGATTTTATATATAGATATAGATTTCTTATTACTGCTTCTTGCACGCAATAGTACTTAAAATATTATTTAATGTGCTCGTTGATATAACGTACTGTTGTACCTGTGTGCATAATTATTGCAAAAAATTATAATTATATCATTGGTATGTCAATAAAGTTACCTCCCCTAGTTGCCTCAAGTGCGGCCACAATATACACCATTTTAATAAACCATTTTAATAGAAAATTAATTTTATTAGTAATCTATAGATTTCAAATTTGAAAGTTTTTATTATTTATAACATTAATTTGTTGTTACATTGTTGGTCAAAGGCTACATTATCTTGAGTAAGTGTTAAGTCATAAAATACTCCTAATGATAAAGTATTATGAATGTATTTAATAACATCCCAAAGAGAAACCTGAAATAACTATATATTTATATATTATTACATATAAATTACTTCAATCCTTTTTGTTTGTACTCGTAACGTTACACCATACAGTCAAGATTGGTACTGAATGATAAGGGTCAATTATTAATTGCCTGCGTAAATTAGCTAATAGTAATAGGGTAGACAACTCGCAAAAATCAATATGTATGGTACGTTTCAATGTTATAGTAAATAAATATCCGCATACGAATAATTTTCCTAGTCTCCCATAAACTTTAAAAAATTTTTATCAAATGACATAACATCACAAATGTCAACTGAAATTTCAAATCAACGTCACTGTCAGAAGTGTCAACTGTCACATGTTATTTCTATTTTTTCCTTACCGACGAACTCGACACGTAAATAGAAAAAATAACCATGCAGCTGTTGGCTGCTTATATATGCCGCAGCTAGGAGTGACCTAATCTTAAAATAGAAGTATATAATTTTTCTTACTTGGAACAAATATCAGCCTTACATATACCAAAAATAACAGTGAAAACAGTGCAAGCAAGATGGGCCGAAGTAGATTTCAAGATATTCTAAACGAAGTAAAGATGATGTTTACTTGGTCCTATTTAAAAGGCCTGGTTACGAACCCTGGTCAGCTCCCTTTTGTCGCATTACTTATTTTAGTAGCTGAATTAATACTCAATGTATTAATAGTTGAAAGAGTGCCGTATACCGAAATAGATTGGAAGGCGTACATGCAAGAATGCGAAGGATTTCTAAATGGTACCCTCGACTACAGTAAGCTCCGCGGCGACACTGGACCCCTAGTATACCCGGCAGGATTTGTATACATATATTCCTTCTTTTACTTCCTCACAAATCAAGGTGAAAATATCAAATTTGCTCAATACATGTTCATTGGTGTTTATTTATTATTACTTTCGTGTGTGCTTAGAATTTATATTAAAAGTAAGAAAGTACCACCGTATGTTCTTGTTATTACAATATTGACTTCTTACAGAATTCATTCTATTCATGTGTTAAGAATGTTCAATGATCCCATTGCTGTTTTATTTCTGTACTTGTCTTTAAACTTTTTCTTGGACTCCAAATGGTACTTAGGAAGTATATTTTATAGTTTAGGAGTGTCAGTAAAAATGAACATACTGTTGTATGCTCCAGCACTGTTCTTTTTTTATTTAATTAACTTGGGTGTACAGGAGACTATGAAACAACTTTTTATTTGTGGCTTAGTCCAAATAATATTGGGATTGCCTTTCCTAATTGTTGAACCGGTAGCATATTTAAAGGGAAGCTTTGACTTGGGTAGAGTTTTTAATCACACTTGGACAGTTAACTATAGGTTCTTGGATGTAAAGACTTTTGAAAATAGCTACTTTCATCTGGCATTACTCACATTACATATTATTCTATTAGCCTTATGTCTGCCAATGTGTATCCAATACTTCAAAAGCTACTGCCGTCTTAAATATGTGCAGAGACAAGTACAACCTCAGATAGATGCCAAAAATCTTGAAAATAAAAGAAAATCAAAGTTGAAAAAAGAAATTAAAACAAAACTTAATGTAAAGAATGAGGAAAATGAAAAACTCAGTAAGGAACAAGAAGAATTTTTGCAGTCTTTTAAGAATGTTTTACAAAAATCTGCACAAAAACCTGTAAAACCAATTAATAGGCCTGTAGATAATGAAAATGTAAAATATAGCATTAATTTTGACATAATATCGCAATTGTTTATCCTTCCTATGTTTTTTGTGAATTTTATTGGCATTGTTTGTGCAAGGAGCCTTCATTATCAATTTTATTCTTGGTACTTTCACACTTTGCCTTATTTGCTGTGGTCCACAAATTACACTGTTATTGTGAGATTTTTAATATTAGCTCTAATTGAACTTTGTTGGAATACATACCCAAGTACAGATGTCACAAGTGCGTTGCTACATATTTGCCACATATCAATTTTATTTGGTGTTTATAAGAAAATTTCAACTGAGTTAAGCATGGTAAACAAAGTCCAATAACATGTTATTGTGTGAACAATGTTGTGAGAAAAAAGTTATGATTAGGCTAAAATTGTATTTATGAATTGTCTAATGCATGTAGTCATATAGCATTAAGAAGTCATTTACCCTTAAGAATATTTACTGAAGATTTACTTAAATGTGTTATCATATTTGAACCTATGTTATTTTGTTTATGAAATAGTTTGATTTCTAAAAAGGGGTAATAAGATCTTTTTTTTGTATTTACACTATTTACACGACAGATATTCCCTACAATATATAAACACTCTAGATCTAGAAAATTGGTATGTGAAATGTAGATTTTAATAAATAAATATTTTTATCTATTAACATTTAATGTTACAGATTTATTTTTGTAATTCTATATTTGTAATAGTGCCTTTCGTACCGGCGTTTGATGTATACGCGGGAAAGACGCCGTAAAAATGTCGCATTATCGCGGCGTTCGTGCGGCATAAATGACAATCGAACGACTACATTACAAAAACGCTAATAATAAGTTCTAACATATGCAAGTAATTATAAATATGAATAAATAAATAAGCTTTTGAATTGAAATATTGCAATTTTATTTATTTTTACTAAACATACCACAAGCTTTAACCCTTTAACTGCTTACGTCGCATTTGTCAACTACCAAATACCACAACTGATTTAATCTGCTTTTTTATTTAAATTCGCTTTTTCATATCAAAAAGACTTTTTAAATATGTAAATAGTTAATTGAATAATCATAACCAACTTAATTCACTTTACTTTTTTTTTATTAGATATCCTAAAAAAGTTAGATAAATTATGAGCAAAATTTTATCGAGATCAAGATTTATCGATACAAATATCAACATAAATAACAATAGAATTTTCTATTTTGAATAGAATGAATAATTTTCCATCAGTATCATCATTCCACCTAGTTTTA
This sequence comes from Cecropterus dorantes dorantes, assembly GCA_018249915.1. Classification (NCBI taxonomy): domain Eukaryota; kingdom Metazoa; phylum Arthropoda; class Insecta; order Lepidoptera; family Hesperiidae; genus Cecropterus; species Cecropterus dorantes. The sequence continues at coordinate 18,423 of DWLI01000058.1, forward strand.
TTTTCAGCTATAGATAAATATTGGAATTTAAATTTATTATAACTAAAATTTAAGTTACCTATAAGAATTTTTGAATTTGCATATTCGTTGTTACCTGGTATTGTTACTGGAATAAAAATGATAGCACATATTACCTTATTCCTTTTTATTGAATAAAAAGAATGGCAACGTTTATATTTTGATTGATTTAATTGTGCGCAAAGTAGTTGATATCAATAGCTGAAATATTAGTTAATAAATCGTTAAATCCTAAAAAAAACCTTGTTATATTAGCTTAACCGCCTTGTTTAAATGTTTACAATTCCGTAGGGTTAATAATATTTACTATTGTTAGTTATTTTAGTTAGTTATATTTACTAGATGATATTAGTTAATTCCGCACGTAAATATCATTATTACGATATTGATGAACAAAATGTCAACTTTGAAAAAGTTCAAGTGATGCACATTCCTCCTTGGTGTAGGTATTTATTTTTCCATTCACTATGCCGGGCGCTGAAGGCACCAGTGATATGAAGTCCGGCAGTTAAACCGTGTGTGACAGCCCTCAAGTAATACTTGTAGAATATGGGCAGCAGCGTTCCCCAAGTTAGTCAAGCTAATTGCCTGTGTACTAATAAACTCCACTTATTAGATCATGGACCTCTCAAGGCTTATCAGCCTCATTTTAGATGACATCCATTCATCCATAGATGTCTTGTGTAATCAGTGCTGTTTTGAGCACTACCAGCGCCCTGGGCGAGACTTGTAGCGGAGCCCCTTTCTTGCATCGCAATTCAATATAAACGCTAAACGAAAGCGATCTTGGACAGCTGGGGGGGTGACTTGGATGGCAGCATTAGGTTTGGCGACCTTTTTTTTATGTACCAACATTGACTCAACCATCGCCGATTACCAGATTCGTTTTTCTAAAAATCTTGTTTACCTACAAAAACAGTTTGGCGACCTTTTTTTTGTTTTTTGGTCCTCAATTTACGTAGTCCATGTTTTCGCTAACTACAATTTCAACTTCAAGATCACGCGGCCCGCAGACGATCTTGGCTGCTACAATTGTGCCCACTTCCATTACCTATTGGGCAGCCCTGTATATAAGTATGTACAAAACGAATAAAAAGCGGCTTTTTTATATGGCGCCCTGCCCTAACGCCGGCACTGTGTGTAATGTTTTAAAAATAAGCATATTTTGTTTATTTTCATCGGTCATTAAGTTTTGCAAACCAAAACCAAGTACAAAACATAAATTGGATGTAACTTACTCATACTCTTAGGAACTCATCTTTGATATTTCTATAACTTAAAAATACTTTAAGGATAAAGGAACAAAAACAAAATTTATAAGCGTTTTAAGAAGTATTTATTATGAACCATATTAATACAACTAATCAAAGGGAAATCTAATAATAACCTTAAATTTAGAGATAGAGGCGCATAATACTTCCTCTGATATCACAAATATCCACCATTACTTGAATCTGACGCCTCTGTCTATTCTTCCGAATTATGTAGAAGTGTACCCATCATACTCTATTACTTTAACATGTTCTCTATTACAAAGCTTATTAAACAATATTTGCATCGTAATGCTATAATTCGCCATCAAGTTGAATAAATATTTTAAAAGAGAAAGCTACCAAATGCAACCTAGGCTTGTGTAACCCAAACAAGGGAAGGTATATATATATAATTTTAGATGAATTATAGGGTTCACAAAAATACGAAAATGTATTGAATCATGAAGGAAACAAAAGTAACAAGAAAAGATATCGATTGTGATTCGAAATATTTACTTTTATATAAATATGTATTGTATCACCATTTTGATCACAATCAAATTATAGGTACAAGGTGATCGCAAAAAACTCTTGCGATGAAATTGAGCGCCCATTGTCTATCGAAACGGTCACACTATACAACTCGAAAAAAATACAAAATGCAACCCTAAATTTTAAGTTATTTACTCCAAGTTTAAAACTAAACGCTTATAAAGAGTCTATAAGTTTTAAAATGTATTAAATATTTACTATGTACTTGTGCGGACCGTCGTGGGCCGATGTCTGTTGTATCTCATTTGAATATTTACTATTCAGTCAAATATACACCCAAGTCATATATACGTTAGTAACTGTGAATTGTAGAGGAATAAAAACATACAGTAATGTATGTGCTAAAACTACTAGTATTTGACGTCAGGGCTATGGCGTAATATAAATACAATTCCGTAAAACTAGACACGGATAGATCTTACGGCAGTCTTACGTGACTAGGCTTACAACTAAGTGAAATACGTAAAGGATCATAGCGCGCGGACATCTAGACGAAGCCGAAATTTTTAGTTTTGATGGCGAGTAACAATTTGTGTTTCAATACATGTCGCGAAGAGTATAATGGGATATAAAGCCGTGAGATACATGTGTTGGCGGTGGGCAAATGCGCGTCGTCGGCGGGCCTAATGGTCACTGACGGCATGGGCTGGAAGCCTTCTTCAGACGCCGGCAGTGCAGGCGACCCGGTCCAGAAATAAACCTAAAAGTACAATAATTAAATTTATAGTAAACACTTATGACAACATTCAACAATAAAAACCGTACAAAGAAAATATAATATTTTTATTTTATATAATGGGAGTAGCAAACGAGCATGCTGTCCACTAGATGGTAAGTGCCCACTGCCGCCCATGGACTACAGATGTCCAACCCCAGATAAGATTAGCGTCTTACCTGAGGCTACGCCACAGATGCGTTACAACTCTTTAGAGTTCTAAAGGGTTGTAAGAGTAAGTTGGAACGCCTCGGATAAGTATGTCTCCTTTACCACGTCCTTCAGATCAAAACGCAGCAGCGTTTAATATTCCTGTTATAAGGTAGGAATAGATGTGTCGGTGGATATCTAAAGTCGAAACACAAAGGGATCTACCGCCACCAAATATATAATAATAAATAAATAATATATTACACTAACCAAGTCCTGTCGTTCGAGATGTGTCATTTTGTCTACAATAGCCCAAAGCCAGCGTTTGAACCGCGCTAGCCGTTCAGGTTGCTCGCCGCTTTCATCATTGAAACTGGTGTATGACACCAGAGCTGCAACATTTATATCACCTACGCCATTCAACAGAAGTCTTAGATCTTCTGCAGTTAGGCCCTCTAATGCTGATTCAGGTAGGACATCCAAAATGCCCACACGCATTGCCTGCAAATATTACAATAATATTAGATATATTAATTTGTAAAATATGATTCTTATTTGTTCTTATAAACTGTATGGAATGTCTGATATAATAATTATTGGTGTAAATGTTACCTCAAGTGCCTTTTCTTGTGAAATTAACATCCGATGCTGCGCGTACTTGCGCACGTAATCGTACACGTTGAGGGCGGTCACTTCGAGCTCCCGTCCGCCGGGCACCAGCTCCACGCACCCACCACCTTCCTCTTCACACATTTCCAAACTGAAAGTATTTAATGCAGAATTATGAAATGTGAAAATTATATTCTTTGCATTAAAATATAAGTATCATAGGTGTATTATTATAGAAACAGTGCCAATTGCATGTTGTCACTTAATTAAAGAAGGTTCAAAACTGCAGAAACAAATATACATGTATCAATGTACTACATTCAATATGCATTTTTAGTTATTGCTAAAATTACTTACCTAAAGTTGAGATCAAGAGCAGCAAAGAGTGAATGAGAGTCACCAGTCTCGGCATCCACGACCAGTTGACGAAGACTTTCGTATACTACAGGGTCAAAGAAGGCCAGGTCGTGGAAACGCACCGGTCGACCCAACATGTACTTGAGCACGTGCCGATTTAGGAACATTGGGCACAGCTCATTTTGTAGCAAACATAAACCGATGATTCTGAAATATTAAAAGTATGGTAATTTTTTACACATATGGTCATTTTAATCAATTATATGTTTACGATAATCATAGAATATTGGGTACGTATTCCAGACCTTCGTACCAAATTAATAATGTGGCATTTCATTACACACATACACAAATATATTTATACTACCAGATCAAGGATATGTTTTGTATATTTCTAGAATATTGTATTGTCTAGATATGTCATATTTACCAATTTAACGTCATGACGGTTTGTTTATGTATAACTATCAAAAATACAAAATATATTATTTATAATAGGAAATTTTAAAAAATAATCTGTCGATTACGTATAAATACGCGACACATTCATTACATTTCGGACACAGTATGAAACAAGTAAGTTCTTAGCAAATAAATTTAGCAGACATTTACCTCCCCACGTTCCTAAACGCGTTGATCCTCTCGGGCGTGGCGCGACCCTGCCGCGGCGAATAGTATCCTCGTTTTCCCGGCGAGTAGAACAGCGGCGCCGCGTCGTCCGCGCCGCTCGTCTCACTCGAGGAGCTCGCGCCCAGCGCTCCGCCGCCGCGCTCCGACAACGAGAACACGTCCAGATCTATTACAAAAAAGAGAAAAAGCTCTTTAAAAAAAAGTCAAAAGTATGTAGTATTTACCAATCACGGCTTGGCTAGTGACGTGGACTATGGCCTGGTCAATTTTACTAAGAGGAGTCCCTTGTCCAATACTGGGAGTAAGGAGTAATGACAATTAAGTTTAATGGTTGACTAATTTATAGCCATCAATAAACACCAAAGTAAATATATATGAAACAAATTCAAACACGCTTGTATGTCAGAAGGACTCGACTTACTAACAAGTCATCTTCTTTGTTGATAATATATGAAGTAAACTCGCATACACTCATCATTGAAATAGTAATAACATTTTTTATCGCGTGGACCTACCATTTAATTATACCTAATATCAAACGAATAAAAGATCACAAAAATAATTATAAAGTTCATCGACTTACCTAATATCGCTTCCGAGGGATGCATAACAATGAGATCCATGGCCTCCCGCACCTTCTGCCGCAGCGCGTCTTCGCTGGCGAGCAGCACCAGTAACTGCGGCGGCGTCAATTCGAGCAGCATGCCCGTTATTTTCCCCGCGAAAGTGGGGTGGAGGGAATGCACCTAAATAGCACAAATGAATTAAATTATATATATAAAATTAAAAATTAAAAAATGAAACAATCAGCCTAAGAATACCATGAAAAACCGACCTCTGACGGTTCATACGGTGCAAAATACGGTTTATTTTAAACAAGGCTTACATACTAGAGGTGTGAAAGTGCAACTTACTTTAGGATAAAGTCTTTCGCCAAGTTGAGCTTGGTGTAATGTTAAATGTTCATTATGTCCGCCTCCAGGTCGATCGCCACTGTACCCCGGTCCTTCGGCACCTGGTGCTGCCTATGTCATACAAAAAAAATCAATATAAAGTATAAAAAAATAATAATGAACAGTTAAGACCATAGCTAAACACCTTAGTAACATAATTAATTGGACATAACTTTAAATATTACGAAAATTGTAAAAAGCATGCATGCAATTGCCCCATGATGATCCATACCAATAGTATGACCCAGATTTGTTTGCACCCCTCAGAACTAAGTTGAAATACCGTTTTAGACAAACGTAAGTTTAAGAGCCACATCAGAACTTAATACTACTGTGTATAGACAGAACTGCCCTCAGAAGCGCAAAAGCGGTGTCTCAAAAAAAATAAAATGATTTCTTGATTTTTACGGCTTCCTGTACCTCAAAAAATTATGCACCTTATGATTTAAGCCGAATGATGGTAACTTAGTTTAAACATATAAAAAAAAAACTAATTTGAAAATATCTATAATTCTTTTGCGATACAAGGAAACGACTCACAAAAAATCAATTTTCTCGAAACTTTAAATGAGATACCGCCTTTACGCCACTGGGGGCAGAGATAAAGAAATAGCAGTTTTGTGTCGGGAAGTCGAACCACGAATGATTCGATGACCTTATGTAAAACCTTCATATAAAATAAAACAAACCTGTGGCGAATACGGCCTCGCGTCCACGCTAAGTAGTCGCCGAGGCTCGCGGGCGGCGGGCGGGCGCGGCGCGGGCCTGCCCGGCGCCCTTCGAGCTGTGTCTTTCGCCCTTGCCCGACCAGCTCCACTCCTGCACATAAAGATTATTTAATTTATTACTAATATTATAGCGAAATTGATACACTTAATTGTGTAATGGGTACTCACGATGCAATCCATGCAATTGGACCAAAACTATGGCAATAAAGTAATTAAAAAACCGCCTATCATGAGTACCCATCACGTTATGTTTTTCCATATAACTTTACATGAAATCAAAGTAGCAAACGAACATTCAATCAACCATTTTGTTTGAACGAGTATTTGCATTGTCAATATACTCAAATTGACGTCAACCCTACTGTCTCCTAATTTTATTTTCCTTTGATAACATCATATAATCGACAGTGCGCTTTCTTTTTTCGTATCATTTCATACTGTTAATACAAAGTATAAAAACATACATATTATTCCTTTATTACCTTGCACCACTATTACTGCTAGTTCCGCCACCGGGTTGCGCGGCCGATCCAGCGGAGCCATTCGCCGTACTGCTGCTACTACTGCTGCCGCTGCCCGTCGCCGGCTCTAGTGGCGGCAACTTCTCGTTAGCCAGTAATGCCTAAAATGATAACGTAATTTAATCGTCGCCATATACATTATGTATACTCAAATGTTGTAAAAAAATACAAGTCAAGCTAATATAAAGCGTATAATACGGTTCCAGCATCATATTACACACTAAGGGTATAGTATAAAGGTGGCTCCAACTTCATGGGGTTTTTGGCTAGTGAAGTAACGCTAGGCTAGTGAAATAAGCTAGTTATTTTTACATTGTAATAGGATGTAAATATTATGATCAAATAACGGAAAAAGGGGCGGTGCCTGGCATTGCCTGTCGGACGTGCTTAACATTAAAATATTACGAACAGATCCTTTTATGTTTCTTGTTAGTTAAGTTTGAAATTAAAATATAAACGAAGCTGAATTATTTTTTATTTTTACCTCTCTTTTGGTTCTTCACAATATTGTATATCAAAAACCTATAATTTATGGGATTAATATTATTAATTGTTAATACATACCTCGGCAACACTTGTGTAGAACGACCGTGCAACACCACTGCCCTCTCCCGGTTCATCGCGGAAAGTGACCTTAACTCTATTAACGGCTAGAGGCGGCTGAGCGCTATGCGCACGACGATTTTGTCCAGCGAACGCACTATTTAATTCTGCGAATGTCTGTTGGAGTAGTTTCGCTCGATCGCGTTCCATCTGCGACAAATTTATATTATATTAATAACTCTTTCAATTAATAAATAGCATTGGAAATTACAGGAACCTTAGCTTCCTCAAGTAGGAAGGTTATTATAAAGGTTATTATAAATTCGAAAGTTTATGAGGATGTATGAATGTTTGTTAATTTTTCACACAAAAAGTAATGGATGGATTTTGCAATTTGGCACATAGATGGTTTTTGAGCTGGATTATTACAGGATACTCATTACCGTGGTAAAGGTAACCGAAGCGGGTGGAGCCGTTGAAATAGTATAAATAGTAACGTCCGTATTTGTATTGGCACATCAGTTAATAAAATAAATTTAGCTGCCAAATTATGACTATGCCATTAAAGGCGTTTTCATAATTCCAATAGCCGCATACCTTGTGTAAAGTCAAATCTTTCTGTTGAGAATTCCTTAGCTTCTCCATATCACGTCGAAACTTGACCTCCTTGACGGGGAAGCCGCCCAGTTCGGCCACGACCGAGCCAGGCTCCAAGCCGACGTCCTCCGTGAATACGCGTCCGAAAAGATCCAAGGAAAGTCGCCACCGGCCCAGCAGCAGGTCGTGGGACACTGACGCTCCCAAGGATGGGCATGCGCGTCTATCGATTACACTACAAACATAAAAGTAACATTTCTATAACATAGAATCAAACAAGCATGCATCCCATATGATGCTAAACGAACACTGCCGAAGGTGCGTATATCTAAAAAATAATTCCTCGAAATTGATCACAGATGTAAATTCTGACGATTAAAATGAATCACCTTCATAGAGTTAATTTAACTTATCACATTCTACACTCCAAAACACATCTACCCTACACTGCTGTTACAAGGCAGAAATAGGTATTGTGTCAATTCCACAGCTTACCACATTATCGCACATGAATAAATACCAGATAATCTACGGTACTCGTATGTTTGCTTGGAAAAAAATAAGATTATTGGTTATGCAAAGCTCTTGACAATAAAATGTATATATTCAAAATAATTAGTAAACCAATCAATAATATCACAAAATATGATATTAAGCAATCACTAAGGATACTTACGGTTGAGTTGGAGCATTAAGTACTTGGGGCGGCAGAAGAGGCGCGGTCGACAAACCAGTAGTTTCAACGGTGACATGTGCCGATATTTCTTGCGACTCTAGAGGGTCTGCCACACTTAGTAACTCTCCCTGCACATAATAATCTTTAAATTACACTCTGGTTGCATTAAAATGTCTAAACTTGAAAAAGAAACTAAATATCTAATGAAATAAAGGAAATGTCCATGACAAAATTAAAATGTATTAAAGAAGGTTCAAGTCCAACAAAAGAATCCATAAAGTTAGTATAACAGAATAAACTTGACTTAAAACTTAACATTCCAATACAAGGATTTGGGTATAATTTTGTCAAAAAAAGTCCCCCAAATAAGTGGAGTGACTTACAGCACGTACAATGACAGTCTTTCCAGGACTGCGCGACGAAGATGCTCGCGGTTCTTGCGAGTTTGAACTGCTTGGACCTAAAAAAAATAATCACATCTTTAAATTCTTAGTATGTGAAAAAAACAGTAAGAGTAGAGAACTTATGGTTATATTGTTATGCATCAATTGTTATTTACCTCTAACCCTATTATACCTACATATATAAATCTTTCACCAATCAGATTCACTTCTATAATACCTGCATATAAATAAAGATATATTACGTCACGCTTGGGTTTTAACCATTTTTGCGAACAAGCATCTCCTTATAACGAATGGAATGCTGAATCATTTATATACAGTGTTAATGCTAAAGAGCCATTATACTTTCAGAACACCTTAAAAAAATATAATATGAATAGAATCGAATGAAGAATACAAGATGGTTTACTGACGACTTACAAGATGATTTAGTAACTGCTATTTCTGATAAGAAGGACTAGTAAACGCGGTAATCAAAGCTAAGGAACATGCCCTAAAATTTTTTGTTTGGTGTTGACATAATGACCTACATACGCCTTCTTATTACAAGCACACTTACCGATAGATTACACTCATACCTGGCGATGGCGAAGCAGTGTTCTGTTGGTGCGGCGCTTCGATGATGGAGCAAGCGGTGTGCACGAGAGTGTGGAACTCCGACTGCGGCGCTGAGTCTTGATGTGTGCTGGTCCCGATCGACGAAGTGTTTGCATTTCTACAAATTATTCACTTGGTATTATTTTGCTAATTTCACATCTATTTCTAGCGTGTTGCAGTTCATGGGTTTTAAAGAATGTGGTTGCCGGCTTACTTTCATATCAGGCGACCATCTTACTTCTCGGGAGTAGCAAAGCGTCTGTGATTTATTTCAGATAGAACCCCTGTTCTCTATGAAGTTGCTTACAGATGGGCGGCAATGGCCACTTGTTTGCTACTTCAATCGTGTTAACCGACCTTAAGCTCATAGGTATTAATTGATTATCTTGTCATATTATAAGTGAATATAAAAATTAATGCTTATATAAATTTACCTGTGATGTTTCTTTCCTGGAATTTGCCTTGGTTCATTTGAATCGGAGTCAGATAAATATTCACCATCAGTGTCCACGTCCATTTTCGGAGCGGGATCTTTAGCACACGATAAATCCTATGGAAATATAACGTATGTCAATAACCCAATAAAAATAAAGATATTTCATTTCATTTTACTCAACGATAAATGATCTCATTTGATGTAAAATTAATTTGAGAGCAAATTCTGAAATGTTCGATAAGTAAATTTACATATATAAAAGAGAATGCTAATAAGTCATATATTAATACACAGCCGATACAGTTTGACCGAGAAACGCAAGCATTTTTGGAAATTCCATCTGCAACGGCTGTTTAAACTTTATATTTTATGTATATTAATTACGAAGTCGCGAGCAAAAATTAGTCGAATATATGAATATAGTTGTGTGTAGTTTATGCACGCGCGTTTAATCACATGGGTGTCATTGAGCTAACCTGCGGTTCGTCTCTGGCGACCGAGTGGCTGTGCGCGGGCGGCGCGGACGCCGGCCGTGCGGGCGGCGACCACGCACGCTCCGAGCCGCGCGTCGACAGGCCCAGCCGTCGCGGCACCACTGCAATATCGTTTATAATTTTCATAAGCATTAACTAAACGTTGAAATCGCATGTCAAAATACATTTTGTGCCATATTATGATGAATTTCTTTAAGGGGTTAAAACCTAATTGATATTCCTTACTCCAGAAGATTTACTACCTTAGAAACAAAACTAATGATCTTAACACAATCCTTAGAACAAATTCTAAGTGGCTTAGTTGCTGGCATGACATCATTTAGATTGTTGCTATACTAGAGACCGTTGGAACCTCCCATTAATACAAGCATTAAATATGTTTTAAATCAAAACTATAAATTGCAACTATTATAGGGTAACAAATACCAAATTATGATATTATCGTCATCATAGTCAAGCTTAATACTAAGTCTACTTTAATTGATACTAAACATTGAACATAGATCTCCAGTGTAACTTTAATCAGGAGGGAGAGAGCAAAACCTCAAGAGGCAACAAATAAGGAGTGAAAAGGCTGTATGTATACAGAATTATAGATACATGAGTACGTACCTTCTAACGGGTTGTTAACACCGGGCGGTGCGTCACCCGACGCTGGTACGGTGACCGGCTGCCGCGGCATACCGAACAGCTCCTCGCGACGCGCGTTCGGCTGCAGCAGATGCGGCTGGTCGGCCAGCGGCAGCGCGTCTTGCATCGTCACTGCGTATAACATGTCTATCTTACCAATATAATAATTCCATGTTTGTTGGAAATTTGACATATAATCTGTGTCTCTACAGAAAATTTGCCAACATTCATTTATCATCAAACCCAAGACCTTAATTTCCTTTTAAATAAGTAACTTTATATTTAGCGTAAACTCGGTTAACATTTTACTAACTAGTAAGTGAATCTTGCAACTATTTAGTGCATTTTTGTGCAATTTAAGTTTAAGGACACATTAAAAACATATTCTGTTACCATTTCAGTTTCTCATGTTGCTTTTGATTTTTTTTTAATATTAACTATACTAACATATTAAAGTATTATAATACTGACTGTTGAACGCATCAGGTGGAGGACATCCTAAGCACAGCGTGGATTCCGATCTCTGGAAGAAAGCGTGTGCACGTCCGCGGCCGCCCTCTCCTTCACCGTCGGACTCGGCCGCCGCTCCTCCACCCACCACCATCTCTTCCTCACCCTCCTCATTTTCATTCTCATCCTAGAACGTGACAATTAATTACGACCTACATATCTATGTAGACTATCATATGCTGTTAAATATTAATATGAGGATATCTTAACAGTATTCAATACAAATACAAACCAATCAATACTTACAAATTAATACTCACAGCGTAAAGGCACACAGTTAAGTAAGCTATTAGTATAAAAAAACATGCATTCCAAAATTGTTTAATAATGAAATAGTAGTATTAAAAAAGTTAGCAGGTTCATATCAGTAATCGTTTACATAAATACGAACATATAATCTTCTTTCTTGCGAAGTGTGTTAAAAACAATATTGGGTATATTGTTACGAATACATAGAATTTTACATAGACTATCCATAAAGTACAGGCACTCACCGGCGTCCACAGATGGTGATGCGGGTGTGGCGTTGGCTGCGCGGCACGCATGTAGTACACTAGCGCGTCTAGCACGTACGCGACGTGCTTTAACGCGGCCACGTCCAACACGGGCAGCTGCTCCGCGTGCTCGGCGCTGTGCGCGCGCAACAGCGACAGGCAGTACGCGAGGAACTCTCGCCGTGCGCTACCAGCCTCCACGCCTAATGTATGTGACGTTATGACGTTAATGTTAAATTATCTTTATGAATTTAAAGTAATTAATGCTTACAATCTATCTAATGTTAAAATGTCACTAGCGCCTATGTAAATTTGCAATCAACTTCAATGTGGCATTGAAGTTCTCACAGGAATCAATCAAAGACTCGTTGGAGTTGTTTGTCACTTACAACCATTTTCAAATTAGAACACAGAAGCGGTTGACACTGCCACTATTACCAATAAACCAATATTGAAATTGATGCCACATGAGATACATAAAGGGTATAAAACACCCTGTACCTACAACTTGACCTTTTTTCTTACCTTGTTCACGATCTCGAGCGCGTGGACCTTCCGAAAAACCAATTATTCGTGTAGCTGGCGAAGTGAAGGATGTCGTTCGGCGCGCCGAGGGTGCGGTTGTACGACTACTTTCGCCGCTCGATGTGCTGGCGTTGTTTGATGTTAGGGATGCGCCAAACCTATGAACGAAGATGCATTTATACTTGTATAACGACGATCTATGTAACTGGGTCGAAATATCGGCAGAAAATATATGAAATCCGCGTATCGATACGTATTAAAATAAGCGATAATAAGACTAAAATTACGTATTGTTACAAATAATTATTATTTTAGATATAATCAGATATTACATTACAAAATAATTTCTTATAATGAGATGCATATAGTGACTAGTGCTCATTTTATATTTCGCAATGGGTAAGTATGAAAATCAATATTACCTTAGTTGTGCTTCAGTAGCGTCCATAACCGTAACCAGCCAATCCCAGGTTGGTTTGAGTTGCCTTTCCAGATAGCATTGCAGGCGAATTGCTTCACGGTACGCCAAAGGTAGCATACGTGGTAACGGTAGGGTGACTCGCTCGTACTCCCATAATAAATCAGCAATTTGACGTATAACGATGCCTACAAAAACAAAATTAAGAATTTTAAATATATATACTTTGGAAAATAAGTAAATAAAATAATAATAAGTAAGAGTGCATTTGTTAAGACGCATTATGCAGAACAAATCAAATTATTAATACTATCATCATTATGTAAAACAATCTAGCGTTACACTTAACGTGACGTTGCCTATGTGTAAAGTAACCGATATCTATTTCTTTATAACATGGCAGAGTATGTAATGACGACATCCACTACCAGTCGACAAACACTAGTGACTGTCAAATGCACACCGCTATTGCCTTAAGCGATTCAGTTTAAGGTAACTTAGTACTCACCGAATGCTCTTGCGAGGAACGACGCGGTGGTGGAAGTGGAGTGCGGGTCGTGCGCGCCCGCGGCGGCGGCGGCGGCCGAGCGGCGCAGCGACGCCGGATCGATGAACACCAGCGACGAGCTGCCCGTCAACCGCACGCCGCTCGTGCTGCCACCGGTGCCGCGGGTCGGTTCGCGGGAACTAATCAGGACGATACCATTTTTATATTACCTTTGATTTAATAATTAAAATATTTCGGTTTATTTATTAATACTCGCTCAAAGAGACATTTAAATTATTTTAACAAAGACTGTTATACAAAATTGTAACAATTTTATGTGCCTGTCCCTCGTTTCCAAACAAAACTTGTACAAAAACTTCGATTTTGGACCTAATGATATTTAAAAGACATTATACATATCAATTTTCGCATCAGTAACCTTTATTGCATAAATTAATGAAGGTGTAAAGTCTATTGGTCTTATTATGTAGATTACCTTTTATTCATTCAAATTTTCTTTTAGGTTTAGTTTATTTATTTATAATCTTTAGCACATTAATCATATTTGAACTCACCGAATAGCCCACTGCATGGAATGCGGCGCCAAGTTGGGTCTGGAAGGTGGTGCGGTACGTCTCTCCAGGGTCTCCCCGTCGTGTAACGGCGGTTCCGCCTCGCCGTCCTGCTCGTCGGTCTCACCCGCCTCCGAGTCTTCGTCCTCGGGCTGCGTAGAGTCGCCGCTCTCCTCCTCCGGATACAACAGCAATGATGCTATTCCTGCGCCGGTGTACACGGTAATTAAAATAATAACATGAGGGCCGAATGCCCTGCAAGTATGGTATATAAAATATGGTGAAATATAAACAAATACTTTATTTTAAAATATATTATGGATGAGTACTAGATTGCTTAGACAAACCATTCGCATATCTCTACAGTTATAAATTTGATATAAAAATTGACGTATAATCGTCAATACGACCATGTTATCATTCATGCGGAAAAAAACAGATTGAGAACCAGGCTCATTTGATAGAAATTTAGCGACTCCTTCCCTATTAGATAATGTAGCACTTGTGTTTTGCAGTGAATTGTGTAATCTAGAGAAATGAATGCTTCAATGTCCAGCAACATACCGGCGTCGGAGCCCTGCGTAGCACCGGTTTGCACGCTGCGCTGCGCGGACTCGGCGTTATCCTGGTCATCTGAATCGCTTTCAGTCTCCACCTCCGCCAGCAAGTCCAGCTCGCTTTCGCTCTCGCCGCCCTCAGCGCGATCTGTGCCGTTCTCGACCACAACGTGCGGTTCTTGACCTCTGTAACAATATAAATCCGATGTTGCAAAAATAGTCATCATCAACAAGCATCATGTCTACTGACGTGGTCATTACAACCTATATCCATTTTATTTACCCTATATAGATTTTAACTCTATGTAGACAAGGACCAAATAAAAATGTCTCGAACATACCACGCCCTTCAAAACACAACACATCATCCTTAACACTATTATAACCCAAAAGTAAGTAATTAACATGGTAAGAAGTATTGATACATATAAAACATATGCATATATTTTTTCTAACTAGTAATAACTGCAAATAATCCATACCAACAATTAATCATATCTAATAACCTTTTTATACTTTATTCTTACCTGTCATTAATTGCGTCACCAAGGTTAGGTTCGGGTGGCGCTTCGGGCAATGGTAAGTTAGGATCTTCCGGTTCAGACGCGTCGTCATCACCACCTAGCGCTTCACCGGCCACGTCGTCCGCGTACTCTGTCGCCACGGGCGTTGAAGATCTGTCCGGTACCAAAGTGGAACTGCCCATTGATGTTCCTCCGGTGGCGGCCCCACGACCGCCAGTCACGTTTGACTCCCTAAAAGAAATGTTTTTGGTGAATATCTCATTTGGTCTTAAACAGCAGCGTCTTACTGCTACTTTTTACTGTGGTCACCATACGCTGGTAAAAAACTCCACTAGGGGGGCCTGTGTCCAGTAATGGACTGTTAGACTGGTTAGATCTTAGACCGATCGTTAGACCTTAAGTTATATACTAGTCACAAAAATTAAGGGATATAAAAAAAAATCCAAATTTTTGGGTGATTTTCAACAAGCTGTAACTCCGAGGAAAATGGTCGTACAGAAAAAATCAAAAAAGCAAATTGTAGCTCCAAGTGTCTAGTTTTCAGGTATGACCATGAAAATTTTTTGTCATGGCCAGGTCTGGAGAAATCCTACGAAA
>DWLI01000059.1:0-33908 GCA_018249915.1 Cecropterus dorantes dorantes
AAATGTAAATAAACTATATTAAAAAATATTTTGAATTTTCTTAAAAAATGCGAAGAAACTTTTTCCCCAACCTATTACGTTCATTTTGTTTCTATTACTGTTATTAAGCGAAGGTTCGGGCCATGGCCACATCTGATTTCCCATTATGACTTTGATTACTTTCAGTTCGTTGCTTGTATTTTAATTGTTTTGCTTTATAATGTTTATAAATAATAAATACATTACGGTTTCTGGATTAAGACACTTACAATAAGTACGAAAGCCTCATTTGTATCTTTTAACGTAACCGGAACAGAATGAGGCTTCACGACAGAAATTGCTGAAACAGCGATAATAACAAAAACAGTAGAGACCGGACATATGTTTATTGAAATTTATGACTGAACTTGACATACTCGATAACAAAACCAACCACAAACGTAACTCCCAACTAGTCTAACGTACGGCCTTCGTGACGTAGGTAAGAGCGTAATTCGATAGCGTCAGTGTTACAATTGAGCAGCAACCCGGTTGGGGAGCCTTGAGACACCGCCTCAGATGTTGCCACAACAAAGACGTGTCTCGTTACGACAACCGTCGCTCTGTTTACCAATAACACGTATCTGCAAAACAACAGCGGGTTGATCGCTATTCATTTGCGTGGTACTCTTTTAAGAAGTTTAAGAGTAGGATATTAATATTTTTTTCTCGATTTTTTTTTACTTTGTGTCTACTATATTCGTTTGTACACGAAGTGAGTGTATAAAATGCAAAATGGCAAAACGAAAAATCAAATGTAGTAATAAATTTTAACAATATAAACAATTACTTCGCAAATGAAAAGATATATATACAAGTCGTCTATTCGATGTACGTTAATAAACAATGTTCAAAAATGTACAACTATAAGTATCTATCTAATTAATTTCTGTTACTACAAAATAGTTTAAATTTGTAAAACACGTCATTACTTCTACATATTCACAAATAACAATAAAAATGTTTAAAAGCGCATTTACTATATCACTTTGTTACTAGATCATAAGAAAGAGGAGAACTTGCTGACTTTTACGCCTCCGATAAGGAGGAACCACATTTAAATATCAGTTCCACAGAAGGTCACTTACAATTATTTTCCTCCGCGTGCCTAATTTTAATGAGCTTCTTAAATTATTTGTACACGACTAACACGTAAACAATAAAACAACAGAATGCTTGAAAAATTGTGAAAGCAGCGGAACTAACGGATTAGGTTACTTTTTATACATTTTATGCCCAATTATTGCAAATAATATAACGGTTTATTGGCGTACTACGTACATACGTAATAAAAATTTCACGCCGATTTTTCCATAGTTACGTTATGGAAATTTTATATACAACAGCCTATGTATTCATGGTTTTTTAAATAATAGATAATACTCGTCACTGCTTTTCGGGATAAGGCGTACATATGTACATACTATCTTATTTGGTCATGAGTTATAAGAAAATATTATTTCCACTAATCCCCCAACAAATTACTTTTTTAATAGAAATACACCGCTGTTTTCTGATGCTATCCTATTTGGCCGTATGTTATAGGTAATTATTATTATTACGATATAAGCAAGCTGAATTCAAATGTAAAAGCACATTGCGAACAGCAACTACATAATATGAATCCCCAGGGATAAACAACAACCATACATCCGATTACAAAACAACTCTACCTTGGTAGAGAATTTCTAAAGGTTTGAGCCCTACATAACGTAATACATATTGTATTTGAATATGATTATTGTATGATTTAGATGTAGTAATGTTAATGAAATTGTAGGGAAAGTTCTATGAAATTTGGTTCATACGCAGATCAGTTCATATATCGAATCTTACAACCTTGCAAACTGTCTTTTACATGAATATTTTATTTCTTTGTCTGAATGTAAATTTTTGGCGCTCTACGCCTGGGATACCAATGCCTTAAATTGAATAAATTAGTGATTTGAAGCAAATATTTGAAATAGCAAGCCTGGCGCCACTGGCTGCCCCAGTCCAGCCCACGCACGCCCGCGTCCATGGCTCACAGTTCCAATATTCCGCATTCCGATTTGCCACCCATCGCGTGACGGCGCCGCCTTTGTGAGTCCAGCCATTACCGGCACTTACTGACTTGATTAAACAAATCAGTCGCTGTATACATAAACATTGGTGTCGATTTGGTTATTTTTGAATATTTAAAATCTGTTTATTATTTATTCCTTTATTAATACTCGTTGGCTACAGATACAGGTTTATTGTGTGACAAAGCTCAAGATTAACATAGAGAGCAAATTGGCAATAGGGCTAGTAAAAAATATTCTTAGTTAAATGTTTGTAAGTAAACGCAACACGATTTACTGTTATTATAATTTTAGGTAGACTTTTATTTTAATTTGATTTAAGTAGCAAACGAGCATGCAGTCAACCTGATGGTAAGTTAAGACTACTGGCGCCCATGGACATCTGTAAGCAAATTCATATAGAACAGGGTTTCTATCTGAAGTCGATCACAGATGCGTTGCTATTCCTGAGGAGTAGGATGGTCGCCTCATATGTAAGACAACAACAACCAACAACCAGACCCTCCCAGCAAAATGCAAGAATTGCTTAACATTAGAAATAGGTGTGGTGGAGGTATCATCGTCGGTCGAACTACACTGGTTCTACCACCTGGTAAACTTAGTATGTGTTCTACATAAAAAAATGTGTAACGATTACCTGGTGAGCTTGCGGTGTCCGCGGCGACCTCCGCTGATCATGGACAGGGTGCTCATCACCGCCGACATGGCGCTTCGTCCTTGCACTCATCACACCTGAAACAAAAGTTACTATAATATACTTACATGTTACAGAAGACATATGTATATACTTATTATTTATTTGGTATACGTTGATAATTAATATAATGGAATTTATAATCTCAATCCGTCTATTCTAAAAAAAATAGTTTGAAGTTGAGTCTTAGCTCCGTGACACAATATAAATCATAAGCTATGCGTCTAACAATGTTTTTCCACTTTGCCGACATTTGATCAACTGACACCTAATCGCAACCGATATTGTTATTAATTTTTCACCCGAACCTCCAATTCACTTCTATAATTATATCTCAGATATTCTTAAAAATATATACTTACTTAAAAATTCATTTTCTTTTTTGTAATGAAATCACTCAGCAGAGCTCGCTCAGCTTGATTGAATATGATTTGTGCGCGCGTGACATCGATTACCGGTCGGATGGGCAACCCGCGGATAGCTCCGCAAAAACATCGCTCGCCTGTGTCACGCTTTCAACAACATGTTGTGAATACGTGTTCCTAAACGCTAACACTTTGAGCAATGTTTGATTACAAGTAAATACATTTACATTTTAAACTATCTTAGTGTTTATTAACGGAGAACCTATTGTCATGTTCCAATACCGCGGAAGGTTTTTACTAATTAAACATAAGTTAAGCGAATATATTGTAAGTTCTTAATTCATTGGTAGTAGGAAATCAAAGGTACAATCAACGTCTTTTAATAGGACCTTAGTCCTAGTCGAGATAGGTTTAACCCTGTAATAGGAATTTAATCTTTATTACCACCATGGTTCTACTGGATATAACGGATGCTAGAAACAGACCGAAACTATAAGCAAGACTAACTGTGTTGAAATGATATGCATTCCATTTTTTGTGGAAGCCAATTTAATCAAAATATTAAAGTGGCATTGGAAGTAAAACGAGACGGCCACCCGACACCGATCCATGAATTAATGTTTCACCGCATATTAAATTCACTGTTGCGAAAATTTTATTGCAATCATTTGATTTTTATTGCGAATTTATATTATTTTTAGTTTACATTTTGATTTTAGGCTTTTAATGTCCAGATTATATATAGCTCTTACGTTTGAGTATGACTCTTCCTACGTAGGTAGGGAATAATAACTGTAGAAAGGTAATTTTCAGGATTAGATCAATATAGTTTGTGTATATTTAAAGATCATTATTTTTATCTCTTAAATACTTCGAAGCTAGCACACTTGTATCTTTGATTATATTGTTAATCTTAGAACTAGTAGTAGGAGGATGGTTCACTGTTATTGGGAGTCGAGCCGGTGGCGATGTAAACACATCAATTTCCAATTTTCATACTGAGGCGCCACTTGCAAATCATACGAATGATAAGTTTATATGTATATATCATCTACATATATAGTTATCATTCAAATAAAATTACATTATTTAATTTTATAATAATTATATTTTATGTATAATAACCACTCTACGTTAAAAAATGATAAAGTACTCATTTTAATATAGCGTGATGCAGTAAAAATATTACGGAGCGATGCGTAAACAAAACGCTATAAAATTTACATAATCCTCTGTTATTGTAACAGGTTCTTGGGCCGGGTTGTAGGTCAACAAACCAATTAAGTTAGTATGCAACATATATGTATATCCGAATAATGTCTGTATCGGCGTCGAAGCTAACGGACCACGCTGATAAAAGTGTTTAAAGCTTTTATTTTATATCATTAATAATACTATATAACCAATATTGGGTAATGTATGCATTTATTATCATTATTTTTAAGTAAGGTAAAGTTTTTCTTAATACTATTCTTTTTTAGGTTACTTAATACGAATTGAAACCATTTTTTTACCGTAAATGTTGACAAAAGTTCTACATTTGGTATAAAATTTCATTCGCCAGTGTTTTTTCATCTTAAAATTTACCAAGTATGTACGTGTTAGTTTAACATTACATTTACGTGACTCGCTTGTTAAATTTGGAACAAATATACGTGTATAAACAAGGAATACTATTATTAGTAGGTATCTTGGTAGGTAACATAGCCTTGCAGCATACAGAACGCATGTTGTAGGTAAAAGTTAATATAAAATAACTTTGTCAATGCCGCAGTACCATATAATACTAGTAAACAGGACTGCAGCCAGCATTTCTAAAATGAATCAAAACTGCTGACTGACACACTGTTTTATTGAAAGACACTCGCATCGCGGTGGGCGCGAATGTTTACAAGAGTTACGGTTTCCCGATAAAACAATTAGTTACACAACATTCGGTTCTGGTAATTACATAAATACTATAATTGCTTGCGAAACCTTGGCTGAACCGTGAATGCCATTCTATGAGTCAACGATTGTTTTAGTAAAAGAACATGTAAAATAAGTGTCCACAATTTCCTTTCAAAACAGGAAAATTAAGTTATATTTTTCTTCGGAAATTTAATATTTGCTATATTATAGTAATGCAACAAATATTTTAGTGTTAACCAATAAATTTATTTCATGAAGGATGACCCAAGAATGTATTATGTACGTAGGCATTTCTTAAATTAAGTATAATAGGCGAAATTTGTGACTTATCTATGTATGCGTAGACTATAGTGTAATTTAAACATAAAATCCCTATTTTTCTTCATTAGGAAATAGCCCGTACCCCCCATAGGGGCTATTTCCAAATTCGATTAAAACTATTTTATTATTTTTAAGGGCAAGTCTGAACATAAAATATGACGATTTAATAAAAACAAAGAGATGAACACCTAAGGAAAGGTTCAAAATTTTTCCAGATTTTATACAAAAGTCTCTTCAGCATGTTTTGGAGTCATAGTACAACGCCATCCACCGTGCGTTAATTCTTTACGATAAATTAAGCTACTTCCACAATATGCAGATGTAGACGGCAAATGTTTACATCTATTTCACAAAGTATGAAATTAAAATCAATCAAACAGCTTAACTAGTATTACTTCAATAATCGGAGATACTAAGTATTTTTTTAGACAAAAAGAAAAAAAACATAACAAAACACGTTTTATATTATTAATTCTGTTTATCTGTATGTGATGCGCTCACTAATCTTATCTATAAAATTTATTTCTTGAGATCATATTGATTGAGTTATATTGTTATAGCAGCTATAACATTTGCACGACACATTTGTAATTTCAAATGTTTACTCTATTACGATTCAAGACATGACAGCTTGACAAAATGATAACCCTATGACGGATAGCGGAGCCTTAGTAATAGGGTTCCGCTACTATTTTTATTATTTGACTACTAAACCCTAAGAAAAATCAATGGAGTTGGAGTCGTATTCAACAAATAAGGACTCTGTTACATGTTACTGACGTACATAAATAAATTGTTATATTTACCAGAAAATACTCACTTTCTACACTACCCATTCGCATACTCTCCCGCGTATACAACGTCGAATACATTTTTCCAAAATCTAAATCATTCGAGTAGTTTTTACGTGATGAACATAGCGAAAGCTAATATTTTATTTATATAGCATATTATAGCACACCCTATGGTACCCACTGCGTTCAATATAATATGGTGTTTGAACCGTAATCTACAAGAATCCGTCAGACAATTTGATTGACAGTAATAACTCCGACAATACCATGCAGTCTGCAGACATGATGGAGTAATGAATGACTATTAAACCGTTGTGGTAATTGTGATGTCGAGCGCGTGGCCTCTGCTCGCTGTCATTACACACTATTACAACTACGGACCTTTCTCACAATCCCGAGTCTAGACCAGACATTTGTTTGGAACTGTAGAGTAGGCCTGTACTTGATCTTCATTATTTTTGTTAGTAAATATTTTTGATTGATTTTGATATAATTTACAGTAACAGAACTACGCATATTGGTTAGAACAATTGTGTGTCAAAAAGCAGCTACCGAATTTTTAACTTACCTACATTATAACTCACTGTATGTGTGTATTTAAATTATCGGGATTTCTTGCAGGCTGCGGTTATACTGAATAAACGATTACTTCCTCCGAATGAATATGTGTTTGCGCACACGTCGGTCTTTCCATATATTTTTATACCACGGATTCGTGGATATTCAACTGTATAACACAGACACGATGATAAACGCGAACGCCTGCCTTGACGGATCACCGTATGATGACTGGGTGATTAGACGCACCCTACGATTTCTTCCAAACGAGCCGCTAATCCAGTCGGCCCTGAGCCCCACGCACGCCACAATACATTAATCATCTCTCGTACTAACAGTGTGCATATTGCACAAATCCATCGCCAAACTGTGTGAATCACTTGCGTTGAATTTCCCAAGCTCAGTCAGTATAATTTAGGTGGTTTAATCTCATTTGAATATCGTCGTAGGTCACAAGGACTTGAACTACAACATAAGCTTAAATTATTTATGAGTAACCATGGATTGGTTTTTTATCATTATATACTCTATAAGTACTTATTACTCATTTAAGATAGTAATAAAGATTGAAAGAAAAATTGTAAGAAAAGTTTCATAGATAAATAATTAATGGGAATAGGTAACATATGAACACCTTTTTATGTCTATCATAATGATCCGACAAACCTGTATTAATTGCGTTTAAAAGACAGCCTGACTTGCGATTTTATAAGAAATATCCGGAGGAGTAGATTATATTCACGCCGTAAACTCCTTGTCACGAGGTGGCGAGCGCGCGTCATGCGACGATGATGCGCCAGGAGATGGATGGCCTGCGCGCCGTAATTGTACAGGGACGGCGGTTATACAATGTAAGCTGGGCTACACTATCTCTGCAGTTACTATTTTCAATCTTTATGATTATAGTGTAGACTTGGTTATGATATTAACTACAGTAAAAACTGAGGACCGTACGAGTCAGTGAGGATCACATTATTACAAGCTTTTATTGAAATAAAGTTACTCAAATACTTTTAATGTTTATAACAATTAAAGTAATAAGTAATCTTGAGCGGGATTCATTAAACGTATACGTATAAAACACACTTTCTACACTTACAGCCCCGTACTAGGATTTTCTCCTGCGTCGCGGGAGCCATGGACACACAAACACGAATACACAAACACCCAGACCCAGAACAGAAATCTAAATTCATCATTCATATGTCTGTCTGGCCGGGAATCAAACCCAGTACCCACTGCGCGTCAGACTGGTATGGTGATCGCTCCACCATCCGAGCCTCTTCCTCGGTCGTATAAAGCATATATAAATCAACTATTTATGGACATATGTAAAATAGGATACATTTTTTGCCTTCTAGAGCACCATACCAGGCTTTATTTTGAAAGTATCTTTCACTCCACCTCATGTACACATATAAATGAGAAAAATATATATTTCCTGCGAATCACAATTGTTGTCGTATCATTCTGCGACTATAAGTCATTTCCGCTGTGTTATAGCGCTTCGCTTACAGTTGTAGCGTTTTTCACTGGATCGCTATCTTAATAGTTGGCAGATGACGCTAAGAAAGCTCGTATCTTATCCGGCCAGATAGCATAATGGCGCGTGTAACAAAACTGTATAACATAATTACGGTCCACCATACGAGTAACGGATGCAACTGTTCTACAATGCCTGCAAAGAATGATGCTTATTCACTTTTTCACAAACTCATTGTTGTTTCTTTACCTATTGTTATGTCATACATTCATAATGTGTTTTGTGTGCAAATGTTGTGTTTATGACGTTTAGTAGGGTTTTATTGAAACATCAATAAAACTGAGCTTTAATCATTCGAAAATTATTTTGGTGAACGTTTTTTATAGTAACTTTTGGTGTAATAAAAATTCTCTCATAACGACTGTATACGGATACATTCCGAAACCAGTTTATGATTGATATGTACCTTCGTAGATATTGTAGCATTTAAGTAAGTCCTAGGATGTATACCTTAAACTCTGACAAAACATTAGCACAATTGTCAAGGAATTCTTAAAATACTAGTTTTTAATACGTATTTATTTATGTGTAAATTGGATATCAATAATAGTAGTACCTACTAATTTTGCTAATACCTCGATATACTTATTTTCAAGATAAGTCAATCGAGATTAGAAAATAGGACTATTTTAAAATTGCAGACTATAACTTTTACTTAATTGTATAGAAAATATAGTCTCAAGTTTCATAAGCACATTATACTTAGTGGTTGACCTGTTTTCCGGATTCCGAAATATTTCTTTGTAAGCCACGCAACGGTCATTTGAATTGTTCGTCGCCGAACAGGTTAGTGCAACAATACAATGACTTCACACATTATTTACCTAAAAAGAAAGAATCCATATTTCCCACCGAACTGCGTTTTCCGATCAAATGACACGACGAAACGTGGACACGAAGTTTAAAAGCAAACTATGGGTCATAAAAATATACACATAAACTATAAACTAAGCAAGTAACAAAACTATGAAGGGTTAAATAAGCTACGCTGATGGTCGAGTGTTCTATTAAAGGTTATATTGTTCAAGCTTCCTGTCTTTTAATTTGTCATTTAATAAAAGCCTCTGTAGATTACAAAAACAAATGATTGAACAATATGTAATTTCGTATTTTATTTATTTATTTCAGACTAGATTCATGATAATAAGATCTTATAGTACGGAATTTTTGTCGTAACCTACTTTGAATAAATATTTATAAAATAAGCAATACTAACATTTCGAAATAATTTCCGTGAAACCTAAATAAACATTCAATGTTTCACAAAATCCAAGACATTTCAACATTAGTTTTTAACTATTGACGATTCTAATACCTTTGTACATTTAGTACGTGCCAAGTCAGAGATCGACGTAATCTAACAAGCGAAACGAGGTGCTAACCTTCTAACACTGATCAAATACACCTTTTTTGAATGTGCTAGTTTTTTGTTAAAAACGAAAGGTAAACGTTGTAGGAAATCTAGCTCTTAACACCAGGGAGTCTGGTGAAGAAAACAATACGAAATACTTCATAAATCTTGCCCTTACATAATAACATGTGCAGAACAAATGTGACGTTCGCTCTACGTCTCTTCCAATGATTGCTATGCAAAGTCTTCAAAGCTATGCCCAACAGTGGTCTTTTATAAAAGGTAAATAGCATTTAATAAGGGCCGGTGTCGTAATCTCGTAAAGACCATCTAGCCGGCTTGCGTCACACTCGTAAATCAAATCCCATGTCGAGCGCGCCATGTTTTGCGGCAAATAAATGCATTATTAATATCATTCGAACGTCTCTCGGTGATTTATTGGTTTGTGGATCCGATGCCAATTAATTTCGAGTGTAATCGATTGTGATAACTGGGAATGTGGACATTGCGTTGATGGACGTCTCAGTTGTTGTTTCGCACGGAGTGCTTTAACACATTTTGTTTCATGAGTACTTTAGATGAAATGCATAAATGTATCTTAGGTGAATAAATGCCATTTAAGTATTTAAATGTAGTATAACTATTAATAGCGGGGTAACTAATCTGATGCGCCCACCTCTTGAATCTTATTAAACTGTTTTATTAAGTGGGACTAGCAATACTAATATTATCCCCAGACGAGAATTGTCAGCGATTTTTCCCTGTGTTTATGTATATATTTGGACTTTTCGAAAAATATATAGTACGTTTAATGATTCAATAATTTCAGAAAAATATACTATAGACAACAATTCAGCAACTATTTGTGTACATCTTACCATGAGCCTTATTACAGATTTCAGTATTTTAAATACTTACTATACTTTATACCAAATACAAAGAAATAAAATTCGCATATGTTAATCCTTGTGGAGGGCAATTTTATTCTCAGTCGTACCGTCTCCAACAGCATATTTGTATAAAAATGACAGTACCATTGATAACGTGCCGCATTCTTTCGCAGAGTAATTCTTCTCTTTGGCAAGACATCGGTTTGTCACGACGACACATTCGCAGGATCTCAGTGTCGCTATCAGCCCGATGTTATCACCGCATGAATGATGTATCGACAGGAAACACCGCGCTCGGCGATTCCGATGATACGTATGATCGCATAATGCGGGGAAGTCGTTATAGGAAATTCTCACATAATAGTATCCGTTTGTTTGTATTTACTCTATATATATTCGTAAGCAATACTAAAATTGACAATTATACATTATTATCATAACTTATATTTATTGATATCATTTTAATATACCTAATACTGGTACACCTTATTTCATAACCAGTCAGTGAACATTTGTTTCCCCCTCCTCTCAAGAAAGACCATTTATCTATATTAAATAGATCGTATGTATCTGTTTGTGACTCAGTCACCCAGGAACCACTTGTCCGATTTATTTGAAATATCGCATAGATTTAGCTTATTTACCTGGTAAACTTATAGGCTACTTTTGATTTCGATATTTTGCCTTATTTAAAGATGGCAATTATTTTTATGTCCCGTAGCGAAGCACGAGTAGGTGTACGTTAGTCTTACTAAGTATATTTCTTAAACAAAGACGACGGTTTAACGCCACTTTTATATTTAAGTCTCTAAAGTTGTGACACACACTAGTGACAGCAGTTACCTACTGAAAAGTTTTGCTACCTTTAAATCACCAGAAGTATGTCTTATTTTGTCCAAGAATAAGAACGCGGTATATTTGTTACAAGCTATTCTTAACATGTAGTGAGTAATGTTAGTAACAAATACTGTTTAAAATGTCACTTGTTTGTTTACTAAGTACCTAGTTCCTGTGGCACTTGGACTATTTGGTAAATAATTCAGTCGTTTCTTATTACTTTATTCAATGAATCATAGCGGGAACAAATAATAGTTAAAGAACAGCAGATTTTTTTTATTATGAACCATATGACATTATTCGTCAACTAGTCAACGCATTAAAAATCAATCTCAATGCTTGGTTATGAAATCAAGTTCGAGTAATTTTCTACATATCCAAGAAAGCAGAGCTTAAACGCGTTAGTATCAATTAAAATCCATCAAAAATGCATAATTGTTACGGCAACTCTATACTTTGTAACACATTAAAATTTCTCGAGAGAGTTTTATTTTGAAGTTTTTTAGGCAGAACGCATAATTTGGTTAATTTCGGGCGGGGCCGCCGGTGCCTATACAATTTGTATTTTTTGCTTCTCGTTTCAGCTACCGCAACGATGCACATTTTTTCTCAACGAAGTCGCGATACTTTAAGAGAAAAGCAATAGCCCATTAAATTACACGGACAATGCATTTTTTACCGGCGTTCACTGTTCTTATTAGTAAGTAAGTAATTGAAATATAGCTGGCTTGCTTTAAACATCAAGTACAACTTTATAAAAAAAAGAATTAAATGTGACTAATAAGACTTTATGAATAGAAATTGGTTAGAAAAATGATACTTTATTACGTTACATTATTTAAACAACTATCCCTCGGTATTTTTTTATTTTTCAGCATATATTCTTGACGTTGAATTTTATTATTATACCTACATTTATTAAATATTCGCAACTTGGTTCTTGTATTTTCAGTAATCGGATTAACATTGGTTTTCTATTAAGTTCGTTAGCTTTACATGAAAACAACCTGTGAAACCTGATTCGCCTTCATAAACAAAACGGAAATATATAATATTAATATTTATATAACCAAGAGTCTATCCGATTTACAGTACGTATAATGATAGTTATCGCAACGTGTGGGATGAACACAATATTGCAATAAGGAAATCCCTTGCACGCGTGGAACTCTAAGATAAGCAGATATAAACATGTTACTTCGCCGGGATGTGTGTTTTATTTCTTATTATCTCACAGTTTTCATTATAAATAAATAATTATTTGCTTTACTTTAATATACGTAAGATAAATTTGTATCCACAGCTTTAGTTCTTATTTGTAATGTTAGTAACATTACGAGGTGTTAAACTAGCTAAGTACGAGTAATAAACCGAACATGAAGTCATAGTCTTAGTGATGGGGTCACAATTTGTTTCTACACCGGTCTGTTCAGTCTCCATTTACTTTTGAAGGCATATGTTGCATTAGTAAACACAAGTAGCAAGAGTCTTCATAAAGATAAAGATTTTCATAGAATATGTAAATTGTTATTTAACGATAGACGCGCTACTTAGCAATTACCAGATCATATTAAACTGACATCAACAAATATACACTAGACATCCATTAAATACGTTTTCGTCATTTCTGCCTTGGAATTTATATTGTTAAAATCATCTAAATATGATTTAATAAATATATAGAAAATGTGAGTGTATTGTATTCAGCGTCCTCCATTTTTCCTATTGTAATAAAAGCGCAAACGTACAATACCCTCAAGGTGAGCCAGAGGCGAGTTTATTCGCAATAAAATATATTCAAGAGCCCGTTATCATTTCATCTGCCTAACAAACCACAAGTTCTAATTGCAGTGTCCGTTTAAGCTATGAATTATGCATTGGCTGTGGAACTAATTAAATCCAAGCGGGAATAATTCGAGGCTGGAGAGCGCCGTGATTGTCACGCTAGCTTTGTCCTCTGCGTTGCTTGTGATTCAGTGAAAAATACTTAGCTTTAATGTGAAATAGGATACAAATGTATTGAACTAATTCAGAGATCGCACAATTATAAGGGAAGGAGCCGATCTTAAAATTTTCGCAAATTGAGCTATTAACTTGAAACTACTTCTAATAACGTTAATCTATCATCTTTTGGATTAAAAGTGGCGATTTCATACAAAAGCGCTTCAAGAAACTTGCCAAGATGCGAACACAATTTTATTTTCCACAAATGCAAATGTTGCATTAGGTCAGTTTTATTTTCAGCATGTGATGTATAAAATAGAATAGAATAACTAAAAATTTAATAAGAACATGTAATTTTCTTATTCTTTTGGTTATATAATAAGTCATACGAATCACCTACGTTCTCGTAAAAATAGAGACGTATTTGATAATTTATATAGATATTTAATGAACATGTCTAAACTATTCATCACATTATATTTCATGTGTATTGTATTAACTTCAAGCTTGGAGCTAAGCTTACAGATTATCACAGTTAAGATAATCAGACGTTGCGCTCGTCCGTTTTACGTTTTACAAACCTTGTGGAAGTTCACGAAAAGGCTAAAAAGTTTTAAGGGCTTAGCTGGGCGCTCGGACCGGTTCCGGAGCCCGCTATCATTTCGTGACTCCGCAACGAAACGCCGTCAGCCATTCTGGATTTAATGGGCCTCATTGTTGTTGGATACGTTTTTGGTCGCAGACCTTGTCTGAACGCGCGTCTGAGGGTTTTTGTGTGGCACAACCATTCGGATGTCCTTGTTATAATAAATTGTAAACTTTCTAGCACATTGTTAAGGTCAGTATCCCTCTTCGTGTATAACAATTTGTGGCATTATTTAATAAGTGTATTTTCTGAATATTAATTATTTTGTCTGATTCAATTGATGCATGTGTTAATTAATTAATAAGTTCTGAAACACGTAATTCTTAATACATAAATATATTTTTTTATAGATTTTCCTAATAAGTTCTTACACTAATATCTTTGACGACATGTTGGACGGATATGCAGACCTTTATCATTTCCGTCAGTAAATAATTGGTAAACATGCATTCATATGTATGTTGTGTATAGTAGAGTCATTAATAGCCTAATAATAGTTACCTACGGCTTGCGTAATGAGTCGGTGATGTCGCCTGGCAGTTCGGTGCCGTGACAGTTCCAAATCATTTCACTTTATTCGCTTCCGTATAGCTACTTTCTTATGCTCATATTTGGCTATTATGAATTTTTAATTATAAACGTGGGTTGTAATTTATTTAAATCGACTTTCCGCTATAGCAAGAAATGAAAGTATATATTAGTAATCGTATAACGGCAACATTGAATAATAGTTTCTTGCGGCAGGAGTAGTTTTGTTCTTGTTAATGGCAACATTTTAAATTTATTTTAATTTAAAAAATGTAATATAATAAATCTTGATTACAATCGTAATATACACTTCTAAGACGTTCAAAATACTGAAAGCCGATCTATTAATGGCAGAAACTTGTTTGGATTATATGGTTGTTCATAATATTAACCGCACATAAGTCTAACTAAACATTTATTACTCCGTCTGTTGTAGTTAACCCATGGGAACTTAAAAGCTATAATAAGGAGGTAGATTTAGATAACTGTTTATAACTCAACAAAATCAACACTGGTCTGTTTACGGTACGCGCGGTGAATTCGTACAATGTCGGTCCGCCGTAATGGCAGGTAATGAGACAGCGGCGTATGACGAACTCTGTAGTTATATCAATGGACTCCCTTGGTTATTTCAGTAGAAAATATACATTTTACCTACCACATCCAACCACCGAAATGGAAATGCTTTACGCTAGAAATACTTGTAGCGGGGAGACCTCCCCGGTCGAACCACTTTGTTTTAAGTTTCGGATTTTGAGATAATTAATGTAATATCGTATTAATAGAATATCAGTATTTATCTACTTATTTATAAGGTTATTTAATTGAAGAGTATCTGAAAACGGTTAGGTACCTTTTAATAAATTCTACAATTATTACGCAACAATAATTAATATGTAAACACATTGATTTGAAAATGCTTATGATATTGATTTGGTAAATAGAATATTACATACAGTTGATTCATTTCAAAACTGAAAATTCTTAAACCAGATAGACATTTATTCTTTCTTCGCGCATTTCTTCTTACGCCTTCGTTTGGAATGTCTGTAGCCTTTTGACAATAATGTTGAAGCCGTAAAATCAATGAGAGCCGACGGTTCACTGAAGGAAATTGCGTGTAATGAGCACCCGGAAACTGAAGCTATACGAGGTAATGATGCTGGAGTAGTTACGTCATTACCTTTGAAACAGTGCCAGTAAGTAGGTTCAATAGTACTACACAACAAAGTTTGAATTTCTATCGTATATAAATGGAAAGAGCAGTAAATAAATACCCAAATGACATATGATACCCAAAGATTTGAACATAATAACACATTGTTATGTAAAAAGGAAATGATTAATTTAAATTGAGGCGTAATGTGCATATCTTTGTTTTTTATTGAAGCTTACGAGCATGTTGTCCACCTTATGGTAAGTGGTTGTTGCCACCCATGGAGATCTGTATGTAACTTCATATAGAACTCATAGACGAAGATGGTCGCCTCATATATAAGAGCCTGTAACCACACCCTTCCAACGACAAGAACTGCTTCGCGCTAGAAATAGGTGTGGCGGTGGTACCTCCCAGGTCAACTGCACTGGTTCTATCTTCTTGAAAAGTACGTTTATAGCTCAAACGTATTGAAAAACAATAGATAAGTGCAACTGTATTCATTATACCGTATAAAAAATATTTTAATTAATTTCTTGGTTCATTATTAACGTGTCCAGTCAGTATCAATATAAAATTATATAGCCAATACATTCCAATGCGGAACGACGCCATGCACATAATTACGCTAATAAACATTAACGACTATTAGCTAAGAGAAAACCCCTTTTTTAAACATCTGAGGCTGTAACGACGAAGCTTATATATAAGGAGATTCACCAGAAAATTTCACGACCGATTTAGAAGTAAGTCATACCTTTTATAGCTAAATGCAGGCAAAAAAGTTTATCCAGGTACACTCTAAGATAATAAAAATACTAAGTAAGCTTTGCTTACGCTTACGCAGTATTTATGTCTACTTTCATGATTAAGATGTACTGGTATATTTATTTATTGTGATTGTCGTGATCGGCTCGTATTGTTGCCATGCTATCGATTCATTAATCCATCAGCCTTTAGAGGTCTACTGCTGGACGTAATTCCTCCCTAAATAGTGCTTCTCTAACGGTCCTGTGACTTCTGAATCCAGCGATTTCCGTTGTCTTTTCAGGTTATAGAGGCGTCACCATTTACATCAATGAAGTATCAGATCGTAATGATTTATTTTGCAAATAGTGCCGCTATTTATACAAAATTTTGAAAAACACAACCAATCAAATTAAACTCCTATTGTAAATATGTTCGTTTGTTTTATTTTCTTTCATATTTACATTTGGATTGCGGCGTTCAGTGTGCCAGACGGCACTATGGAGTTGTTTGTATGCCTCCATCAGGTCGGTCCACCTGGTCAAGGGGCAACTGGTGCTCCTTTTGCCAAATACTTTAGATATTAATTACAATTGCTTATTGTATCGGTGCATTGGTAGATATGTGCGGATTTGTTATAATAGTAAGTATTATATTTTTTAAGTTTATACAAGTAACTCAACAATTACACTCCAATGACTCGCTACAGTTTAGGTATATACAATATTATTGCCTTAAATAAACAGAAAAGACCTAACTGTTATGCTTCACCAAGCTACATTTCCCATTTGTCGAATTCTCTATAGACGCATTAAAGTGTACTCACTATTCGAAGTACTTATGAAGCCGTCAATCTGTATTCATAAATTGTTACGAGACATATTTAACGTGAGAAATAAAGCAGCGCCATAGTAATTAAGTCGTTAATGTTTTTGTCAGCGCTACGTAAGGGAATAGTAGGTACTTGCAATTGGTAATAACGAGCATTGTTGGTGGACAGTTCAGAGAAGCAACACGAATAATATATGTATGGCTATACTCTTTTTTATACAACACTACTGACCACAGGTCTCTTTGCAGACCTACAGGAGGTGCACGTGCAAAGCAAAACATTAAATTCTTTTTTACTCCTGAAATGAGAACTTTCTTAAGTAATAATTTTATTAAAATTATGATCTTTTTGTTTGTACGTGTGTGTATTTATGGAAAATAGCAATGTGATAATGCTAACACATGCGACACCAACGATAACCTGAGGTAAGAAAGCATTAAGAAATTGCACTAATTTTGATTACTTCTTAATCATTCGGCATTAGTACAATATATTTACAAGCATAGACCGCACACGTTATGTAAACAGGGCCCTTGTTAGTACTTAGTTCATCGATAACCGTTTAACTGTACTGTAGCCCATTAGTCAATGCAAATCAACCGTCAGTTCAGTGGGACTGATAAGGCACTTGTTCATTCAGGTCCTCAGCGTGGGCAGCGGAGCGTGGCGGCGGTGCAGGTGCGAGGGCCGAGGGCCGGAGCCCGACCGTGAAATGACACCATTGTGGCCGCTCCCACGGCATGCAGGGAAAGTCACGAAGGGTGGCCCTTCTTATCATTGCTCAACTTGAGGTGTTCTGACGCATTCCAAATTAAGGCTCTAAGGTGCGTTTAGTTGATAATGAACGGTAAAAACGTGTTAATTACATACTGTTAGCGCTTTTTAAAATGCATCTTCAAACACACATATCGTTAAACTAATATTACAAAACAATATTTTGTGTGGACAATACTTTGAGAATATTGTACGGAGAAACAGGCTAGATATATTATTATGTAGATGAACTTTATCAAAAACATTTCCACGTACTTACATCCGGTTACAATTGAAATGAAATAAATTGTAGATAACATTTAGACTACAATCTGAAATATTTAAATGAAATGATTTATTGCACAATTATGTAAATTAAAATTACAGCATGATTTAATAACTTGTCGGTATGAATAAACGATGCAATTTTTTTCGGTGCACGGGCTGGTTATTCGCGACAGTCATTTGAAGTGCATTTTTTATTATTACTTATTACTTTTATGTGACAGTTATGGTAAGTAACGAGTGCATATAAAATTTACACAACAGTCGGTGGAATCACTCCCGTATTACCGGTAATGGTGGTGCCGCAATCCATCCGGCGCGTTCGTTTTGGTGTTGAAAGACAATCAACGTATTTACTGCACTACATAACGTGTCTTATTTCTACTAAAGTATCAAGCATATAAGATATGCTTGATGTTTAATTTAAATAACTAAGTATCTATATATAATAAATCTAATTAACGTAAAATGAGGTATGCCTTAGCTGAAGAGTAGTAAAAGTGAAGAGTAATTAGTTTTTGTAGAAAAACTCGAGACAAACACAATTATTGTGAGCACTGTCTGTAAAACATGCATCTCGATCTCTTAAGGTTATTGTCTCTGCAACTTTCAGATAGTAGACGTCAAGCCATTCCTCTTAGTTCTTGAGCCGCAAAAAGTATGCAGTAAAGACTCGCACACATTTAAGTGGCAGGCATAATGTACAGTTATTTGCCTTTAATACTGAACGTCTCCACCGAACTCCGTAGATTGTAGAGAGTAGAGCAATAGTAGAATTATACAAACGAGTTACTGTTATAGAAGTAGCAAACCAAACAACAAGCTAATACATCTAGTAATAGGCCGATACTGCCGTCTCACGAAGGCCTGTATACAACCACAAATAGGGTTGTAGGATGTAGGAATGGAAGTCGCCTACATATACGAATATCTCGTAAATCAATTTGCATACTCTTTAGAGCAAAACACAACAGCACATAACAGAAATACGTGTGGCGGTTGTGCCCCCGAAATCGAACCACGAAATGTTCTACCACATAAAACTTTAACATTTATAGTACGGTAATAATGAAATATGTATGTCACAAGCGTTTTGCAAAAAACATTAATTAAAAGTGTTAATAACTGTTGAAACGTGCGTAGGCCGCGGCTTACACTGAAACAGTCGAATGTGGGTGAGTCTCAAAGCGCGCTAATGAGCGTGGCGGCACGCGTCCGTCACTCACAACTGCCACATAAATAATCACAAGTGACTTTCGTTCACGACAACATCTACGTACAATATTCCTCGGCGTAATGAAATACAAAAACATATTCACAAATTAGCATTGTGGTAATTTAAAGTATTAATTCTTTTCTAGATTGGACAGCCCCTCTTACATCGATGTCTTTGCAATTTTACGTTAGAAGAATCTTTTTTGGAAAGAAATTTAAGCTCGTTCATTTATTTGTATGATTCTATAAATTCTGTTTAGCCGTATCCTATCCGTTCCTTAAAATTGTCTGTCTGGTGTTCAGATGTATAATTTCAGGAAACATTTAAATCAATCACGATAAAGAATGCAAGAAAATGTGCAGGAGTCAATGAACGGGGACATATATTAATCTTTAAGCCAATGCTCTCCGAAAATTTAATACAAGATATTGCAAATGACGGATATATCTACATGGACGTTTGGGACTTTACTTGAGAAATGTTCGTTAAAAGTATTATCCTAAAACGCATAACATTGTCCATGGTATTTCAAACAACATTAAAGATTATACTCATTCGCAATATTCACAAGCAAACGACCGGTGTAAATATCGGGCTTATCTGTACCCTTTATTGCGATCCTTGTCATAAACTTTCATTAAACAGAGGTCATCAGCTTACATGCGGCCGGCATAGGCTTTATCGCGGATGTAAAGTAGAGCTTTGCATTTAATGCCTTCAGGTGTATTTCTATATGGATATAATGGCGTCATCCTGAACTGTTGTAAAATTGGTTTTAAATAAAATATACAAGTTATAAATTACATTCTCTTCATTTATTTAAAAAAAAGCATATACTTTAAGTTATTTATATATAAAAATTGTTTATTCATATACGGCCACTTGAAAATCTTCAGCAGGAGTGCTCACTAACTTATGCCCGAGTTAAGTGTCCTGAAAATCGTCCACTGCCATTATATTGACGAAGCATAGGTGAGACGCGGAGGGTAACGTATTCCATCTATTTAAAACCTTTTAAAACATGTAAAGATATATAATGAACATGAATAAAATGCGCAACTAAATGACTCATTTGTAGTACCAGAAGCCTAAGCTTTAGAAACGATTAGTTACGAGGCTCTACTCCGGACAGAACAGTATTATTAGCGGTGCTCAAGCGAATGTTCAAGGCATTCCATCAGACTCGGGCGACACCTGGCGTGGGAAACAATACGGTATATTTACGTTAACCCTAGATGTATAAAGAACTTATAGTCCTATATATATCTAAGTTATCTTATCTAAGTTATTTATATCTAAGGTATCTAAGTAATCTTAAATATATTTAAGAAATTATACGTCTAAATTTTCAGGCTGAAAAGAAATATAATATACTACTTTTTATTACATACTTTTTCATTCAATAGTAATATAGTTTAGTTTAGTTTTGCGTGCTACTATGTATGTTTCTAATACAAAAAACTTGGCGGTGACAAAAACTATGCAATAGTCATGTTGAATACATGAGAAATACTAAAGATTTGTTGCATTTAAATTGCCAACAACAAAGTATTGGGTTACGACCGGTTTTAACACTCGAGCGAATTAGAATACGTTGTTTGGATCACAACGATTTTTGTATAAACCCTTTTTTGGCGTTTTCTAAAGGTTAGTCCCCTCTGTTGGTGCCAGTTAGACAAATGACTCTCTCCGTCATTGTCGGGGTCGGTGGGCGATGCAAGCGAACCGGTTACCAACCGAAATTCGAGCAATATTTCTTTGGCTCTCCTTTGAAATTCTTTGTTATATAACTTGAAAGTAGCGATTGAAGAGGCCTATAATTATAATAATAACGAAGGATAAAGATTGGGGTTCTCGTTGCGTGTTTCCAATTTTATCTAAATTAAGATTTATGTTATAGGAAGTATACAAATATATTTGTTGCGATTCCTAAATATATGTTTTATCTATCCTTTATATCCATCCATCCATCCATCAGCCCTTCAAGGTATGCCACTGCTGGACATAGGCCTCCTCTAATCTGCGCCAGTCCAACCGGTCCTGCGCCATCTGAATCCAGCAGTAGCCCGCCTGTACTCCTTTTGAACAGACGTGGTCTTCATTCGAGGACTCTTCTACTACATCGGTCATCTGTCCTACGACAGGCCACATCGTCATGTGGCCAGCCCATTGCCACTTCAGCTTACTAATTCTGAGAGCTATGTCGGTAACTTTTCTTCTCCTACGGATTTCATCGTTGCGGATTCCTTCCTATATATACTGATAACAAAATATAATTTAAAAATGTGAATGACATAATCATCATTTAGAGTTCGTAATATTATCAAAATCAATCATAGAACCTCAGGTAAGGTCTTCTCTTATCTGGGGTTCATTACATGTTCATCTTGTAGTGTTAAGGCTACGAATATATTTAAAAACAAAGTAAAAAGGAAACAATCAAAAAGTCTTGTACTTGTATACATACACAGTTAGCATATATAAGGTGGCACAAACAATTCGCTGCAGCGCAAATATTTTCAAATAATACTATCGTCGGAACTCTTTGTAGTTCGAACGATGGCAAAACATTTAATTCATTTAACAACAACAAAAATCCCATATTAATACAAAAGCTCTCAAACTAAATGTATGAATAAAAACGGTGGAACCCCTGGTTTATGTCAGAAATAATTATTAAATCGTATTCGTCAAGTTTTATTAATGTGGTGCCGTTATACAGCTCTACATCGCATTATTGAGATTAGAGACGGCTCAAACGCCTATTGTCAAAGTCCATCAAATGCAGAGACCCCACGGTCGAACCGGGACCCCTCGCCGTGGAAACGCAATGTCATAAAACTGAACAAGAGATTATTTTAGCGAGTGGCCCAAAGAACAAAGTAGAGCGATTTCAAGCATCGATCGACGATGTAATGTGGAAGCGGTAATGTTTAAATCTATACATAAAGCAAAATACTTCCGATTCCTTTTTTACGAATGTTACACGCATCTAAGCGATTTTATACTTTAAATTCACGTAGAAAAAGAGTGCCGAAAGATAATATTTACATAAAAATGTGTTACAAATATGAGTATTAAATAAAAAGTAATACATTTATTGTCCACATTATTGAAGATGTAAAATGTAGACGTTTATCATATAATTAGAAAATTTTAGATTACGAAAAATAATAACTTTGTAGACGATGAATGTTTTCGAATTATGTGTTATGACATAAAATTTGGTCTTTTAAAATTCATTTTATACTTCGATGAGTATAAAGTTATATTATATTTGGATTTGGAAAAACATGGTTAATTTATATTTGGTTTCGGTGAATATCAAGTTATTTTGTATCGATGAATTTTGATAACTGCGGGCAATTAGTACAACAATTATTAGTTTTAAACATAAAAATTCTAAACATTTACACGAGGTTGAAAAACAACAATTGACTACAACAAAATTTGAAAAAGCTCGAACGAAACTCATCTCAAGACACTGATATTTCATGTACATGGTTCAATTAAAACCTACAATATTTGATAATATCAAACTAATAATTTGTATGTATTTACTGGTTGTCAAAATAATCGCTTATTTTCATCACTTGTACCGATACCGATATAGATGTTCCGTGACAATACAATTGTTACAGTTTATTTATATCAAGTTGTAAACGTCAATTGTATGTTATTGTCATACTGGAGGTGCGCCACATTTTACGAGTCTCCGTCGATAGCGGTTATACTTATTACAATATCTCGTAACGGCGCAGCTTTAAATACATTTTCTACTTTATTTTCCTGTAGATAATGATCACGTAGCGCGGCTAGATGAATTAAATTGGTAGATGCGTGTTTTGGGCTCGATGTAGTTGTTATTAAGTTTATATGATATATATATTCTTTGCATAAGTTATATTATTATTCTTTTTAGCATCGTCGCTATCATAAAAGCGAGGTTCCTTTAAATTCGTATTTAACATGTTTAAAATTAACTTCATAGCTGATACCAAGTTAATGCTAGGCAAAGATTCTAGTATAAAACGTAATTTTTATAGCTTTAGCGGCTTTCCGTAAAATTATTTGGCACATGACTTGACTGTAATTATTTACGATATTTACATTATATTGCTTTATTTCAATTTAAATCAGTTTGTGTCAGAATCTTAAAAAATGTGTCATGAAATGAGTGTCTGTAAAATGTGTCACTAAATCCACAAAACCAATTTTAAGCAGAATCCTATTCTATTGTGAGTTCACAATAATTGTTGAATAGTCTGCAAAGATTGTTCCCGTAAAACACGCAAATATAATTTTCTCACCAGTTCACACCGAACAAAATTAATATTTGACACGAAAATCTGTTAACATAATACAGGTTTACACGTTTTCCTTTCCAGCCGTGTTAATGTTCCGTCGTCACGTGATTGCATTGTACTGTCTGCTATGATTGATTCGCTTTATTACGAGTAGCACATTGGAGTTTAATTTTTATCTCAATTAAAACGTCTCAAAATATTTTTATTTGTTAATAGTTACGTAATTGTATATCTTACTTGGCATCACACTAAATTTAATATTTAAAGTATGTTTACATATAAAAGTATATTTTTTACTCATACACAATGCCGAGTTGCTTTTTTGGCGGTGTAGTGTTTGAATCCCACACACTTCTAATTATGCGAAGTTATATGCGTATTAGAATATAATTATCATTTGTCGTTTAGTGAATGATACCATAGAAAGAAAACGTACACAGCTAATAATAATAAATAATATTGACGACCCGCGTGACGGAGCGGTTACCTTACGGTCTGATGCGCACTGGGTTCCGGGTTCGAATCCCAGCCAGATAGACATCTGAATAATGATTTTAGATTTCTGTTCTGGGTCTGTGTGTTTGTGTATTCGTCTTTGTGTGTACATGGCACCCGCAACACAGGAGAAATTCCTAGTCCTGTGAGTGTAGAAAGCGTGTTTCTGTTTCTAATAGTTTTTATTAAACAAAAAGAAGTCCTCAAAGTTGTGTAAATAATCAATTATAAATAATCAATTTACACTCGGCCATGGACTATGGCTTGACTTCACACTGAGAGGAGACCCGTTCCCAGTAGAGGGCCAGTAATGCGTTAACGACGACGCATTGCCATGGAAATTTAATGTTAAATACATTAAAAAAGGAACATCTTACATTTATCCGTTATGCTATTATATACATAAATTCCTTTACTGTAGCAATTGAAATGAATAATTCAAAGTACTGTAAGAGGACTTTACTGATAGTCTCGTTTATTTGTTCGCAAGTCTGTTGGTCGATGTTAAGATGGCGTAGCGCACGTGCTCCATCAAAGGCAATTTACTCGATTGTCGAGTACATTGTTGTGCGCCCGCGCATGCGGCTCCGTCGAGCGAGTCCCGCGCCAATGTCCGTATTGTTCCGAAGCCATTGTTCTAGCCTTGGTGCAATCTGGCTCTTAAAATAAACCATATTATAAGCTTTTGTTGGTAAATTATTCACAGGAAGAGTGTGGTATGCTTAATAAATACTATAATATTAACCTGTAATTATTTATGTATAGTAAATTAAATAAATTGACTTAATTTATTATGAACCTAGCAGCAGTTTCACAGCAGTTGAACATAAAAGGTATTATAAAAATAATTACTATAAACTGTTTTAGCTCTTTCGGCATCTATCAAAAGTGTAGTTTATTTGACAGTATATGCGTATATCGCAGAATTAAGCTACACGTCAATATTTGCAATTTGGAATCTAAAGTAACACCTTGGAAAATAATTGGCTCCACAAGAGACGTCAAAATTAGAGAAACGAGTAGGTAACTTTACACTAAAATCTTCGAACCTTTATTTTCAAATAATAGACTTTACTCAAACCATCTTATTTTGTTTATATATATTAATCGCGAAACGGAAATGAATAAACGTGATAAATGAATCAAAACTTTAATTCCAGTGATATGTAACATTCCACCATAATCTAATTCCCGCGTGGACTCTAACGCCCTTAACGCATTATCCCAAAACCAAAAAGGGACGAGTAGGATAGGAATAATTAATGCGTCTATCCTTTTGATATAATCAACGGTTCTTTAGTAACATCCGTTAGAAGGGTATTATGTTTTTATGAAAGAACCCCATAACCGGCTTTCAATCACAATGTGTATTTATAAAAAATTGAGCGTTTATGAATTAAAAGCGCTGGAATATAGGTTATAATATTAATATATATTATTATATTAAATATTAATTACAATTCGTACAGTATTTGTTTTAAATTTAAAGAAATATTTTAATATAATTTGTAATTATAAATTCTATTATGCAATTGTGTTTTTTACACATTAAAAAATTATTACTTTACTTTCATCTGAAAACAAAAATCTAAGTCAAGATGTTCCGTACGAAATTAATTATTTCATCTACAACGGTTAGTTTTTATACCTAGCTTATTTCATGATAAAGATTTAAATACAAGATATCAAAAACACCGTGGTAGCGTCGGCGGATTCATGCATAATAAACCGCAGAACAAAAGACTTCAACGCGCTTCCGTCAACGCCACCTGGGCCAATGTTATATTGTTGGCTAGACAGATGTGTTTTACTGACAAGTATGAATATTAGGCTTTAAGTTTAGCCCAGAATATTTTAAAGCTTTTTAAAATTTAGTATTATAAAAGAATAAGGAGTTTATTCTTAACTCACTAAAACATATTATATTATGCTCGCAGCTGAAGCGTACAAATATATGTAAAAAATGTCACGGTCTATAGTTTTTGCGGTAGAATTTAAAGTTTAATATATTTTTTGCTGCATTTTGATTCGGAGCTATAACCCACAGCTGGTAGGCGCCAGATGTCA
The DNA here is from genome assembly GCA_018249915.1 of Cecropterus dorantes dorantes. NCBI lineage: Eukaryota > Metazoa > Arthropoda > Insecta > Lepidoptera > Hesperiidae > Cecropterus > Cecropterus dorantes. Next base: position 26,322 of record DWLI01000059.1, read on the forward strand.
TGATACCATGACGAAATTGGATAACAAAGTAAACGAACCCAGTTCTACCTATTTGTAGGAATATTTTTATTATTCCATTTTATAGTTACGTGATGATACTAAATATTTATAGTAAAGCTATCTTTGATGAAAATTGTATATAGAAAAGTATTTATAATTAACACGGGTCAGGCAAATAATAATAAATGTATATCAGGAAATAACTGTTCTAAATATTTCAGCAAATTTTACAGAAACAAAAAAGTGAATATTTTTCAGAGATAAGATCAAACAATGGCTTCAATACACGGTCTGTATAACTCTCAGTGCCACAAAACATATTCGACGAGCGGCACGCGACGCTCACGCACGCAACCGCCGCACTCCACATAAGTGTATATTGCATCTAACGCAATTATGAAGATAAGTACCTACTCCATACCCAGCCTATGCTTATAATTGGAACGTGCCTCAAATAAATCATGTAATATGAAGTACAATATATGTTTTTGGTTTGAATGCCCAAGGTGTTATCACCTAAAAAACCTTCCAGACCAGAGCCCTAAGTACAAGTATAATAGTAAATATCATTAGAAAAAACAATTTTACGTTTTGTTTACGGATTTGACAATGTTCATTGCAATGTTTGAGTTACCTTTATGTTGTCATTTTCGGTCATACCTTTCATTGTACATTGCAATACTGGACGCAAACTTAAACGGTGATCATTTGGGAGAAATGCATTAAATTCGTACTAGAGCATTTGTATCGCAATAACGCTTAATACTCACTTTAGGTACAGATATAGTTTAGTTTTAATATTCCGTTCTAATAAACTTAAAACCTTCGACCTTAAAAGCATTCGAAAGCGATATTTAATTAAAACGGGATATCACTTTACAGCTTAGAGCAGTATCGCATTTCACTCCGAAGTGGCAATATATCTCGCGCACCCACCTCGCAAACTGCAGCTATAGACGCCCGGCCCTCGTTTATCGTACATGCACATATGACATGAACTTAATCAGAGAAACGTTGCATATATTTTAAAACATTTTAATTTGTTTCAATTAAACTTATCTACTAATTTGCTATAAAACAGCATGGTTGAGTTCTTTTTACCCTCGGTTTTATATTAAAGTTATGATGAGTATAGCGATAGATAGAATACTCGTATATTAGAGATGAGCGGGTTGAATGTATATGGGAAGCAGTATCCTTCAAATTAAATACCATGTGCACCAATAATCATGTACATTTAAGCACACTATCTACACTTGTATAGCAGTAAATAAAATGCTAAATAGATTTACAAGGTCTACAACCAGTTAAACTGAGCTAGGCGGAAGGAACAGCCATATATGTACAAAATTACTTCTCCGCAAATACGTGAAACTAAAGTTCGACCCAAATCCGCTTAATATTCAATGCTGATACTAAAAAGGAAATAAAGTCGACTTTTTTCTGAGCAAGAACTCTAAGAACTCACAGAAGAAATCCTAGTCGAGAGGAGCAGAGCGCGGAAATAGCATAGTCGTTGATTTACGCAGTTAGAGTGCGCAGGCGCTAATGCTACGTATGCGTTATTAAAGGTAAGCCTTTCGTAATTCAATTCTACGGCGGTTTTTAGCCGCCCCGTGGGATGGGAACGGCGGTAAACCTTATTAGATCGCATATTCTGAGGCTTGTATATAAATAATTATATGAATAGTGGTTGATTGTTATGATCGACTTTGGTAATTAATATTTATATTTAAATTGGTATCATAGGAAAATATCGTTAATGATGTAGATTTAGAAATATTTTTTTAGGATTTTTTCTTGACGTACGATGTCGTTGGTGGTAAAATAATCAAGTGGACACTTGAGTCGTCGCGTCCACTCTCCCTATGCCACATTGAGTGCTACTCCCGCTAATCTCGCAATTTAAAAGGATCATGAAGTGAATTCAATATGAGTTCGACCACATCGAATTAAATATTAATTAAATGTTTTTACGTATTGTGTTCCATAAACTGACCAAACCTTTTTCGATATAAAGTGGCTCTATTTATGTCAATTTCTTATTTCAATGACAAAGGTATTAAGCTTATTTGAAATTATATTAAACTTTTTAAATAAAAATTTTTATCTTAGTCACAAAAATATTTTTTTAACAAAAGTCTGAGGTATCTTACAATGTCTTACTCGTTAAACGTATATTTTATTATTGTTGAATAAGATAATTATTTTATTCACTTTCTATATTTTTATAATAATCTACATAATTTGCATTTTTATATTTTGAATTGTATTTTAATAGTTTATGTAAGTTGTTAAACGGATATAACTTAATTTAGGAACAAACAAAACCATAAACTATATTTTCCATTAATTGCAGAAATAATTTATATATAGGTACTTGTAATTATAACGAGCGTTGCTATAAACTTTCTAAATAAACGTTAGCGTCCGCTTGCCTGAGATAATTAGTTTACTCTCATTAGTTATGCCCGCGGTGTTTTAATTTATAAACACTTACATTTTCCTTTGCATATATAAATTCAAACTAATTTAAAATGTTAACATACATAGATTTTACCTTTTATTATATAATTCACACAGAAAAATAATATGATTGAAAAAAACAATTACGAAAAAGAGTAGAGAGAGAGAATAGAGAAGAGTTTAGAGTAGAGACAGAGAAGTTGTTTAAAACTTAGTACACAATTTAATACACATGCAAATGTCAAAATCACTTAAGGGAAAATCTATCAAAAAACTGATGGGTAGGTTAAGTATAGACAGTTGACTATTGTTACTTTAGCAGACACCACATATATTTTTTTTTAATTTAACTTTAATGACTTAAACAATATCCTCTTATAATGACTATTAATCTCCAAAAATGCTGCTTTCAACAATAATTAAATTCCGATTTACATTGAAAAACTACCAAAGTTAAAGCAAGAAAAATTAACTTCTACTCATTTAGGATTTTATTTATTTAATTCAATTATAGAATACGAGGAGGGCTACGCGGGTTCACCCGCTACTAAAAAAAAACAAATATTGCGTGATGTTATATAGCCTATAGCCTTCCTCAATAAATGGACTATTCAGAACAATAACTTTTAAATTCGAACCAGTAGTTGCTGAGATTAGCCCGTTCAACCAAACAAATTCTACTGCTTTATAATATTAGTTATAAAATTTATAGACAGTCAGTAAATATTAATAACATTTTATTCAATGTCTTTATAAAAACATTTATGTTAGCAAAAATGTATATGGAAAAATAGCAACTTTACAGAAACTTACGCTTAACCACCGAAAAATAAATCCTGCCGCTCCTTACTCAATTATCACCACACAACCAACACATCTTAACACGAACCACAATTCTTCCACAAATTTTAAATGTCTGTTGAAGAAACGAAACAAATATAAACAAAACAAAGTTCGTTAGGGTCGCGGAGCTTGTACGGAATCGGGGAACAAGAGTTCGTTAGGGCGAGTACGTCGCGTTGGCCGGCACGCGACCGGGTGGCAGAGGGGGCGCGCGAGCACTGCCGAAGACTCACAACTCTAGACTCGAGTCTGCTAAATCGAATATGCCGGCAAAGCGCGTCTTTCACACCGCCCTGACTTCGATACAGCAGCGGTTCACAGTAGTGGCCGATAGGGTACGACGATTTCACGACTGATGTTGCATTTTCATTCATCCCTGTCTTTAAAAGGGTGATTGCGTAAATTCTCTGTTTTATACTTTTGTTCGTCGAAACTAAAATAACATTTTACGTAATGTGTCCAAAACTAAGATTATGTTCTAAAAACTTTACTATGGAAAAAGTTTATAGAGCAGTCGCCTAGTCTATTATGTATAAGATTTGACCCCGCAAGGGTCGCGACGATCGTGCGCGTGCGCTGCTTGTTTATCTCGCACCGCATTGTTTAGCCACGAAAACAATACAGTATAAAATTTATGGATGTAATAATATTTATGAAATTATTTTGATTAACAGCACTGAGTTATTTGAAAGATTGCTTGTATGTGTCAACAATCAACTTGTGTGTGGGTTTATACGTTTAGGTAAATGTTTTCTAGTTTCTAGTTGATAGATATGTTTGCATATATTAACGTCCGCCGCAGTCTGTCTCGTTATAATGGCACCAACACAGTCGATGAGCAGCTCGGTGACATTTATTGCATAGTTTTACGGCCAATTACTCGCTACTGATCCGATCTTCTTGGAAAAACGATTTCCTCTCAAGACGTACCAGCATCAATCGCACAACTAAAAGAAAAGTTAAGCTTAACATTTTTTTTAAGTCAAGCTTACGTTAAATTATTAACATTTAGGCTTCTATTGTGATGGTAAAAGTAAGCTTATCGTAATTTATGTTCCAGTTCAAGAATTGCAATTCTTAAAGTGAATAAAAAAAGTAACAATAAATAAGGAATGCCTACTCTTATTATAGCAATGGAAGTGAGATAAATAAGTGAAAGTACCTATATAAAAATAGGCTAAAACCATCACCGGGAGCAGGGCCGTGAAATTACTTGTACAACGAGAGTGAGGGGTGAGATGAGTCACTCGACGGCTCGGAACCGAGTGATGGCGAGGCCCGTGATGTATCATCGTAAGACCGTTAAAACGCAGTTTTTGCCAACATGAACGCTTTTTCGTTACTTTAGTTTTATACCACTGTGTCATAATGTAGGTAAAAGTGTATTTAGATTTTATTAATTACTAGAGGTGCCTCGCGGTTTCACCTGCTACTACATAAGAAAAAAACCAAACAAATAAAAATAGCGTCATGTTATATAGCCTACTAAATTCAAATTTTCAAGTCACTAACTTCAACGGTGTAGAACTTTCATATAAAACTTTTTCACCCATTTTACCACCTTCGGAGTAGAATTTCCAAAAATACTCTCTTAGTGCTCCGCTACTCTCCCTAAGGAACTGTCATACTAAATTTCAACCTTCTACGCTCAGTACTTTCGGCTATGCGTTGTCTGTCAGACAGTCACTCAGTAACGGAAGAGTTTTTATATATATACTCGTAGATGAAAATCATACAAGCCGTTAGGCGCCGCGCGCGTCTAATTATTGCATACTGTTTAATATTCTGATTACCGTGTAATTGCTATTTAAATGGATACAATGTAATTAAATCAACACAATAAAAGTAGTTATCACGCGTCTAGTGTGGGAAACAGGCATTTTTTTAATATGGAAGTAGTACACGATCATGCAGTCCCCTACGGTAAGTGGTCACTGCCGCCCATGGACATTTGTAATCCAACTCCAGATAAGATCAGCGTCTTACCTGATGTTGGCAATAGATGCTTTGCTACCCCTGAAGACTAAGTTGGAATGCCTCGAACAAAATGTCTCCCTTACCACATCCTTCAGACCATAACAGCAGCACTTGGCATTGTTGTTATTAGGTAAAAGTAGGTGTGGCGGTGGTGCTTCCAGAGTTCGACAACAATGGGTTCTACCACCAAAAAAATAAATTTAACTGTCCTGGAATTATTTGAGAATCGAGGTGCCACCGCTACACCCGTTTCTGCCTAATAACAACAGTCTTAAGAATCAATGTATTCACGTTTTAAGGGTTTAGTGAGGGAGGAATAAAAACAAACGGAAGAAAGGTCGACTTACCTATAAACATTTAAACTTAGTCCTAATGGGTAGCAACACATCTGTTAATTACACACGCACACGCTTTCTACACTCGTAGCCCCGCACTAGGATTTTCTCCTGTGTCGCGGATGCCATGTACACACAAAGACGAATACACAAACTCCCAGACCCAGAACAGAATACTAAATTCATCATTCAGATGTCTGGCTGGGAATCGAACCCAAAACCCACTGCGCGTTAAAGCGGTATGGTGACCGCTCCGCCACGCGGGTCGTCATAATTCTGTTAATTAAAGTTTAATTAAATATCGCTTTAGGCGTCAGTGGCCACTTATATCAGATGGATTGCATGCTTTTTTGCTTCTTCTGTCTACCAATTCGCACGTGGCCAGCGCGGTGGACTATGGCCTAAAATTCACATTCTGAGAGAAGACCCGTGCCCAGCAGTGGGACGCAATGGGTTGATGATGATTGCCACTTCTATAATATAAAAAGCATCTCGAACGATACTATTCCAGGAACATACTCATTTCTTACTTGTTACTTGTACTACTTTTAAAAACACATTAAAACACACAAAATGATAACATAAAAACATTTTTACATTAACTATATGACAGAATAAAATAAATTGTTCTTTTTAATAATAAACAACATAAAATCTTTGAACATACAATTTAAAAGAAAGCAGTAATTGAAAAACGTTTTCATATTAGCTTTATGACATAATAAAAAAGGTAGAACAAAGCGCTAAATAAAATGTATTCATTAAATAATAAACAACATAAAATCTTTGAACATACAATTTAAAAGGAAGCAATCATTGAATAAACTTGTAGTAATTTACATCTAGTATAAGATCAGTAAATGGTTTCGTGCAACAGCTAAATTAAAATAATAAGCATAATTGTCACGTACCTACTGGAATTTCTAACACCTGACTTGCCGGCTGTGATCTAGTAAATTGCTACTGATAACTGTGTTTGACCGTTTACTGTTTTGTGTCATATGCATAGTAGGGTAGCTACAGATTTTCTCACACAATAGCGGCGCTCTGCTAAAAAGATTTCAGATTTTTTTGTCACCGTTAGCTAAGAGAGTCTAGAATAAAAACTATAGGCAGCCGCCTATAAAGGCGGGTTAACAGACGATAATTTTACGCGATAACATTATAGTAAAAAGTGATAAAAATACTAGTTTTATTAATGAAATTGAATTATCATCACTGAATTATCATTATTTTGTATAATATTGACAAAACAGTTTACCTGTTGGTTGTTTGCTCTCACTGTCTCTCTTCTATCGACGCATCGGCCGATGGAGTGGAAGAGAGATAGATGCGTCACAAGCCGAACGCTTAGGACGAATCGTGCCTCTCTATCGCTTGTTTCGCGCTCTCGCTTGCACCCTTGTTTCAAGCAGAACGTGACTATAAGTCATGCCTTTAGTGCGTGCACCTGACTTTTATCGATTAATACGTCGTCATAAGACGTTACCACGTCATAAGACGTTACCACGTCATATGACTCCGAATTTTGACGGTAACATACAAAGAAGGTCCTGTATGATTTTATTATTTCTTTTTTCGACTTTGCTTACGAGCCAAAGTTAATATATGTTTTTTTTTTGTCACTGCATTACTTTTCGAGTTATTAGAAATGAAACTGAAGTGACTAAGCTGATTGACTAGGACTACCGATTTTTCATATAGATATTATCTGTCAACCCATTATTGTGCCACTGCTGGCACGGGTCTTCTCTCAGACTGAGAGAGTTTCAGGCCATAGTCCACCGCGTTGCCCAAGTGCGAATTGATAGACTTCACACACCTTTAAGAACTTTTTTTAAAGAACTCTCGGATGTGTAGGTTTCCTCTCGATGTTTTCCTTCACCGTAAAGCAAAGATAATTAACTTCTAATACGTACATAATTTTAGAAAATCAGTGGTGCGGCTGTGATGCAAACCTCGGATC
>DWLI01000060.1:0-33584 GCA_018249915.1 Cecropterus dorantes dorantes
GTTTGTATGAAGACCATTATAGATGTCCCTGAGCAGCAATGGCTTACCATCAGATAAACTGCTTACTCGTTTGCTATTTTAATTTAATAAAAAAAAAAACAAAAAAAAAAACGCATATTTTATTTTTAAAGTTTATCATTGTCGTGTCATCCTCACCCTGTATAGTCAACGCGCTAAAGTTATAATTACAGTTCAACATGAAAAATGATCATAGAACTCGAAAATCTAAGTGATAAATGACGCAGTATGTTTATATATTATAGTAATGTCAGATGGTATCTCGTCTACTATCACAGAATATTATTATTTCGAGAAAGGGGTCGGTGGAAAGGATGTAATATAAATTTAATGCGCTTACATAAAAGTCTTATTATAGAAATTAATAGGTATTTGATTTAATGTTTGAACAATTATTTGAACCTGTTTTCTTATTATAGGCACCTATTTATACGGCTATTAAGGTATAACTTTTAACTTTACAATCAACAGAATTTACTCTTAGACAAAACGCTGGAAGAAACGTTTATATAACATTCGTAATTCATCTTCTCATTTATACTACAGAACATGCATGTTACACTTTGAAATATATTTTATGGATTTATATCCTTAGATATGTCTTCGATACGAACGACTTTGGAATTGTGTTTGAAATTTGAATGTGTGTTCAATATTTATTTGACAACTGACATGACTGACGCTGTGTGACATTTGACTAACTACGTAGAGATGTGAATTGTGATTGAATGTGTGTTAAATAATTGTTTGACAACTGACACTGACTGACGCTGTGTGACACTTGACTAAATACGCAACATGTATAATGTTCTCTCATTGAGCTGGTTATACAAAAAAAAACCCTTAAAATAAATAAAATTATCAGCGTAATGTTGAATGGTAAAATAAAAATAACACAGTCATATTTTTCGCAAAATGAAAATGTGTTATAGAAGAAAAACTTAATAAATATTTGTCTCATAACATTTAACGTAAAGTGTGTTATTTTTTTATTGTTTTGTTAATAGAAAATCTTGGGATTGTTTAATGAGATGGCAGTAGGTGACATCGCTTCAAAAGGACATATCTAACGATAAAAATCGGTAGTTTAACGTGACTTTTACAATATGCCAATTACTTATAATAGAAGAGAGTTTTGAGATAAAAATCTGCAAGGACGGTTGCAGGTTTAACAATTGTAAATAAAGGAAATGTACATCGTTAACAGTAAGTATGTAACAGGTATTTGGAATACAAAGTTTATTACAACGATTTGAAGTAAAATTTTGCTCGAACCGCTCCTACAGGATAGGGTGGGAGCTAGCAATCGAGAACTTAACGAAGATACACCCGCAATATTCTATGCGACAATATATTTGTGAAGTAACAACGTTTAACTTTACATAAATTAGGTATATATCATAATTGTATATATGAAATAAATTCAAATGTAACATGTAAACAATTCACTCGATATCCTTACAACCTAGACTAACAGACGGGCAGAAGTCTGAAGATAGAAAACGATTACACGTACGATACGACTAACTTCGGGTGTTTAAACTCCAACCGTGCGTACTATCGAGACTCCACTAATATTTGAATATTCACTAAACTGTGCGTTTATTGAATTTTTTAATTATTTACAACATGTCTTATGGTAAATACTCATGTAACGGTTAAACGAATTGCCTACAGTAGAAAAACTCGATACACAATTCGGCCGAGTTCCGATTTATCGGAAGGAGCAGCAGAACCCTCCGGCTTCCGAGTCAAAGACTAAACGTCGAAGAGAAGTCGGTTTCACACACTAGAGGGCGGGGGGGCGTTCGCTGTGCGGGCCGGGGCGGCCGCACCGCCATTATTTGCCTCCGAGGCCGAACTTCATGAAGATGAGCTCCTTACCCTTGCTGAGGATGTCGCCGCCGGGGGCGGTCATGTCCGTGAGCTTCTGCATGAGGTTCGGTTGGGAGGTGGGGGGTTGCGTGGTGGGGACGGGCTGGGCGGTGGGCGCGGGCACGACGGCGGGCCCGCCGCGGCGCGCGGGCGACGTGCTGACGGCCGTGGTGGTGCCCAGCGGCGGCATGGCCGTCAGCGTGGCGGCGGAGCCGGGCGACTGCGCCGTCGGGGTGCCCAGGGTGCCCACGTTACCAGCGGTCGTGCGCGCGATCGTGCTCGCTGGCTGCGCGCTCACTGCGCCTCTCCCCCTCCCCTGCATTCAACACATGTACAGCAACCGCACCACGTTCCTTGAACCACAGCAAACGTAATGTAACCAGTTTCATCGCCTGCGCTCAGATGTTCGCTGTTACGCGCCCGGTAGCAAACGCAATGTTTAGCAGGCGTGCAAAATAAATATTTACCCCATCCGGTTGGTCAGCAGGCGTTTTTGTCAAAGCTGAACTGTTTACATTATATTCACTGTGGCAGAACTATGCAACGCCTCATGAATGTTACTAGCAAATGTATTAACTAATGATTATAGAATGTTCTGACTGTATCTCGTCTCTGATAAATGATCTCACACGCTATAAGCAAACCTCTTTGAAAGCTCTAGTAATAGTAGTAGGGCTAGTAAGTTAATTTTATTAATTTTTGTAAAATCAAACTGGTTGAAACTATGATTTTGAAGGTTTTCTTAACATTATCACAAGAAGGTTATATTCTCTATGAAACCTATTGTAGGGGCAATTAATTTATTTTACGGTAAAAAAATCTAAATTGTAAGGGTTTTGTGCATGCTTTCAAATCTAAGCATTCTGGTAACATTGACTTAGTATTGTAGTTTAAAATTATAAAAACTAACATGCATTGCCATACAGAAAGCAGATGAAAAAGGTATAGGTTCTACAGAATAAATAAAAAAGTACATTTGAAAATTGACTAAATAAATAAATAAAAGAGTGTAAATCTAAAACACAAACATGCTTTAAAATAAATACACCAAAAGCTTTCAAAGATTTTTCTTAGTACTATGCGATTACGTAACGGATGTAGAGTTTAAGCCGCAACCGCACTGCGATTTGCGGAAGCGTTTGTTCGCGTAAAAGATAATTATGTATACAGCGTTCGCATTGCAGTTATTTTTTCTCCGGAATTCCGTAATGCATTCATTCCGCGAAACCGCAGTGTGAAAGCGTAATTATTTAAAAATAAGTTTCCTAAGTGTTAATTTTATATCAATTTCGTAATCGCCTAGCAATGGACCACAATTCACAGGCCTTGAGTTTGTTAGAATACAGTGAATGAGTCATGGTATATTTGATGTCAGTGAAGTATACGCCAGTGTCGTCTTGTTCTAGGTTATGTACGGTTTGGTCCAGTATAATGACGAATGATAACTAATGATGTGTCACAAGTTAAATGGTATTTATGACTTTGTCCGCATTTCGAAATGGACCAACCCCTCGGCTTTCGCGCCGGAGGCCACACTGAGCGTAAATGAAACGAAAAATAAGAAAGAAAAAGAAAGAAGAAGGAAAGTGAAAATAAATAGACTAAAGATATGAAGTGGTAGTCGAACTAAAAAAACGTCTAGTATCGTTGCATAGTATTATTGAAACAGTATTGTTGTGGGTCATATAAACGGTAATTTTTTTACCTGAGAATTCGCCTGTTCTGGATTACTGGCGCATGTGTTGTGGTCTAACTGAGAAGGGGGAAGAGGGCAGGCATCTAGCAAACAGACAATACACACAACATATATAGTGACCACAGAAAACCACTTGTATCTTGGATCACACTTCACGCACACCGTGATATCTGTGCCTTATGTTGCGTGTATAATCAGCCTACCCTGCGTGTAACGTGTTATTTGCTTCCAAAATCAGGAAATACTCGTGATAAAAAACAAAATAGGATAGACAGATGGACAGATAACGCAGACAAAACAAAACAAAGTGGCCCTATCCTTGCTGAAGAACCGTTAAGAACGCGGTTTGCTGATGCCTTTAGTACTCTTGTGTTACTTAGTCTCTTCTCGTGTATTCAAACTTTGAACGGTGTCTGTGACAGTGTAATCCAAGATAGTGTTTATTAGCAAAGTGTACACCAAGAGTCTTTGTGCTCCGTAGATTGCAACCGGACTCGTAATTTTCAAAATGAAAAGCGAAACATACGTAACCGTATCTTTATATCTTAACCGCTTATTTATACGCCAAATAAAGTAACTCGCCGAACGAGTCCCGTCGCAATCCCAACAACGTGTACAAGAAAGATGATAGAGAGTTTCAGAGCGAAATAGCTAGCGTCTTTCAGTAGTCACATAACAAGTCCAAGGTGCAAACATGTAACACTCAAAGCTCTCAGTGATCATAGACGCTGATCGCGCATCGGCCGGACTTACCTAAGCCGTATTATTATAATCGTTTGCTAACAGGGAGAATAACTATAACAGCGAATATCGAAAAGCCGATCGCGGCTCTACACAGTACACAAAGAGTTAGAAATGATTGTACCTGCTTTGCGGTGGTGGTTCCTAGCGGTTGGGGCGACGTTGTCTCGCGGAGGCGGCGGAGGCCCTCGGGCGCCGGGGCCGGGCGGAGCGCCCCGCCCTCGCCCGACGCCGCCCGGCATCATCGCGCCAGGCATGCCAGGCCTCCCGCTCGCCATTCCCGGACCTGTATATAACATGATAGCTTTTGCTCAAGACAGTGGAATATTACTGTAAATATGATACTGTATAACGGACGACTTGACTGTCATACTTATCTCAACAACGATAAAATTATTGTGTTAAAATTCAAAGATGTAGGAAGTAACATCCCAATTTAGTTACTTCATCAGAGGCTGCTTTGTGTCTACGATGTTATTCGTTGTAAATGTTAAGATAAAACAAATACCTTTTGATTGATTATGCTTATATCGTTTATTTTAAGCGAATTTTATAAGTTTGTATAAACGAATTGAGTAAGCTCGACCGATAGTATTATGTTTTTTTAAGATTTTTTTTATTTAATATATTCATTAACATAACATTACTATCGGATTTTTGGGGGTTGGAGAGGGCTAACTTCAAGCCCCCACAAAATATAAAACAGCATACTCTTTTTTGGAAGATCATTTTTCGTCAATCAAGTTCTTTGAGAACCTTCGACTACTCACGCGCCCTCCCCCCCAATCAATAATCCTGGATCCACCATTACATCAGATAGAATTCCTATAAAATATTGGTTCGTAAAGTGTACATTATTGATGAGAACTCACCTTGGCTAGTTTGGCCAGCAGAAGCATACTGGTCGTTGGCGTCGGTGAGGAAGTTGCTTGGGACCAGCCCTCGCACGCCATCAATCTCCGCCATGTAGAAGCCATCGTCGTCCATTTCCCCATAAACGTGAATGATTTGTCCCGTTTGGAAACTTAATTCCGCCTAGAAATCATTAGCAGTCATCAAGTAAACTAGGACTGTAGCAAACACATTTCAACCACAAGAAATTTAGAAAACATATACATACGTACATAGAAAACATATACATACATACATACATACATTTTTTTGAAATATTTAGAGGTTCATGATTCGAGCGGTAGCAACAAATCTGTGATTGACATTCATCGGGTCTAAAGGTTTAGTCCTGGACTTAGGCCTCTCCTAACGGAGATTTTTGCCTTTGAATTTCCTTGATTTTCTGCCATAGCTGCATCCTACAATACCCAGGAGAAGAGAATGGTACTTTTCAAGATCATTCCACACGGAACCATGATCAGCACCTAATCATCACACAATGTAATCCTGAATTGCTTTATAAGACATTTAAAAGCGAATAAAAGTTTTAACTCACATCAGCATCGACATTCGGACTCAGCTCCTGCGGGTCGTAGTCGTAGAGCGCGACCATCCGACGCACAGGCTGGTTCGCGTAGGCGTCCGTCCATCTGTCCCGGGGCTTCGCGGCCTGCCCCGTCGCCTCTTGCTCCGACACCTCCACCACCATGTTATGGGGTACGTAGCCCCGCCGTCCCCGGCACTCACCCCAGTAGAACCCATCCGCATCCTTATCGCCCCAAACCTGAACAGTAACATTGCGTTAATAAAAGTTTACTGGAGACAACAGGGCATCTTTCAGTTCAGATATCTCGGGTGTTCTAAAGTAGACACCTTAAATACACACAATACAATAAAATATACAATACAATACATAAAAATCTTATCAGATGATTTGACATAACTACGACGACGTTACTAGTGGAAATATGGTTTTGAATACGAAATAAGACTGTCAAAGAATGTCAAACCTAGTCAGGACAGGCTTGAGGATATTTTTGGGTATTATGGTATGAGGTGGTTTATCATGTATAGACAAGGTTTTATGCTAGAGTAGACATTTGAATATCTAGTTGTACAGGTTATAGGCAATTCTGCTATGTGGCTCAGATTGTGGCATACTTATCGCGTTTATAAATAAGGAGTGTCGCTTTTTAGTCGCACTGTAAGAAAGTGAAGTGCCTTTGGGTCTAAATACACTATTTTTAAAAAAAAACCTTGATGGTATCTCCTTCGCTGAACGGTAATTCTTCGTCGCAGCTTTCAGGATTAGGGCTCATGGTGGTCGGATCGTAGTCGAACAGGGCGATGAAGTAACGACTTCTCTTCGATTGTGGATGCCCCTGCGCTTGGTGACGAGGCCCCTGCATCGGGCCCCGAGGCCCCGGCGGGGGCCCGCCCCGGGGCCCGTACTGGGGCATTGGGCCTTGTCCTTGCATTTGTTGCTGGGCAAAAAAAAATGTTTTTTTATTATTGACTATTTTTACACGTTACAATTTTACCCATTTTTATCAATTACATAATTTACACCATCATTTATGGCAGTAGTCCCACTGCTTGGCATTGATGCTTAAACGAGAAAGGTCAGCACATCATGCTGGTCAAATGTGTCTTACGATGGTTCGTCGAATATTAATGATATGATTTTAATGGACCTTTTTAAGGAAAATGATACAACTATATGGGAAGGAACGGAACTTTTGAGGCAAATAGTAGAGGAGTTTATGGTATACAAGAGTTACATGTAAAAGTCCTTGTGTACAATATTTTTAAAAAATCTTCTTATATCTACAGTGCTGGTATAGGTGCTTTGTTCCCGCTAATATAGGTATAGTTGAAATGCCTCCAACAAATTCTTAGTGGCATTTAGCATCTGTAATCAACTTTAATCGTTGTACAATTTGAAGCATTTTAGTGTCCAGTGGCGGTAGTGTTTACTTAACATTAGGTGAGTTTTATATTACAATTGTGCTTCCACAACGTGGAAATAATCGTATCTGTTACCTGATGAGGGTTAGGAGGTCGGCCTCTCTCGTGATGGTTTCTCGGAGGTGGGTTTTGGTATTGCTGCGGCTGGCCGGGGTACGAGGGCGGCTGGTTACTTGTGAACTGGCCGGGGGGTGGATATGATGGGGGTTGCTGCGTGCCATGGAAGGCTGGTGTACTCGGGTACTGCTGACTCGAAGGCTGCTGCGATGCTTGCGCAGGTTGGGACGGTTGCTGCTGACGTCCGTACGAACCAACACATTAATAAGGTTAGATTTTCCATAACAAAGCCAGTAGCAATTCATTAAAGCTCATAGCCACATCATTATTTGTCTTGGCGGTATGCGTTTGAAAGCAATAAAAACTTTACCTTCTCCTGGTTATTTAAAATCAACAAGACATTCCGCCGAACACTAGGTAACCCCATGCACAACGAAAGCTAGCGTGCAGCAGTTACACTCGAGACCACATAAATCTGTTGTAGCGGTTACAATAGAATCGTTATCAAAGTGTTTCCCAGCGACAGGATATGCGCATTTCAAAACTTACTTTACAAATTATTAAATAGATTACATTAATCACAAACGTTATACATATCACTGTGTTAACCACCCCTTAAATAGAGACGTTGTGAGGAAGTGTGTGTTGTTTTGAGTCGTATCGAAGCCAAGACAACATGCAGATACAATCATACAAAGACGCGTTTCACATGCTCAGGTGATATGGTTTTGTATCGAGTGCTCTATGGGGACGTCGTTTGATCTGGATTACCTATACCTATACGTTCCGGGGTAACGTGAGAACGTGTGATAAACGTGTATGCAATATCGATAAGTGTTTGGGACGTGGACCCGTGTCGTGTGTATCGAACATCCAGGACGCAACAGTAAACAAGTGAAGATGACAACACAGAAACAACGAAAAGTGGAAACTCGTGATTGAGAAGTCCGCACAAAATTGAGAAAGAGAGAGCATAGTGAATAGTGCTAGCGGAGACATGGAGAGCACATCGATGACAGCTAGGAGAGATCGCAGACCTGCGTGCGGCGCCGCGACGCCTCCTCATCCTCGCACGCCAGCTCGTTGGCTCCTTCTTTAGTGATTTCGATGGCCGGTATCCCCGATTGCTGATAGTACCACACGGTCATTCAAAATTTAGCACACAGTTTCGATCAAAAGTGGCAACACAAAGTGAAACTTTACGTGAAATGGTTGACATGATCGTGCTAGATAATCGAATGATGTGATATATTTCTTCACTCTATTTTACCTTTGAGAACATTTAGCCCGAAGCGTGAATCACTGTAACTGAACTGATTATTATGAAGCTACCGTAAAACATGTGTAAAAGTATACTTAATTGAAAGACATCACTGAAGAGGTTCAGGCACGGAGCTATAAGCCGCATGGTACACGAAAGCTGAAGTGGAAATTATAGTATGCTGCCGAAAGCATGTAGTTCCTGATTAGTAGTGGCCGACGCTCTTTATCTTGCTATGCGACTATATTTTTCTTAGTAACTGTAACTCTGATGGAAATATGGCGTGTCGATGAGTTGATAAGAGTAAATGAGTATGGAGTACGACTCGAATGTAATGGATAATCAATAAGCTTTCATAAATTCTAAAGTCGATGCTATTAGAACCTAAATGTTCGTGTCTATAATGACGAAACTATTACTGAAATTAAATGCTAACAAAGTTTTACTTTGCCAGCGAATTCACCTATCTAATACTATTGTATAAATCTAGATTCTATAATTATTTATGTTACTGATAATTATATTGAATTTCTGTCTATTACTCAGTTGTAAATTTGATGTTAGTATAATTTTAATGTTTTCTAATTCTTAAAAATTCTACCGAAGTTTTTACATGAATTGTTCTTGTCTAAATTTATATTTACAAAAGCATACTCAAAGAAAATGTCAGGTTTATGTGTTGATTTATATATGACTACTTTAGTAAATATATACGTATATCATTATTCTATTAGAATACTAGCACACTGTGTAAGTAAATACATATAAACAAAAATAATAACTAATAACTAAAATAAAAATCACTCTCAAACTAAAATAAAAACTGGCTGTACTCTAAAAAAAAGGTGTGTATATAGAATTCAATAAAATAAAAATAAAAAGAATACTTGAAAAGACGTGTTAAAATTCCTTACCGAAGGGGTTATTTTGTCGAATATACTCTTTAGGAGGCCTGTGCCGAATCCAGTCGTAGGCTACGGAAAGGTGTATAACAGTTATGTGAGAGAGAGAGGCAAGATTAAAGATTTAGTGACATGATACATCTCATGGGTTCCATGGAGGGTATTTGTCTGTGTCACAAAATACAAGCTCTTTATCTGTTCTAAGTATCTGTAAGGTGTCGTGCGTTGTCGGGTATCGGCCAATAGCACTAGAGACTACAGATCTAGTCGCAAGCAGTATGCATTTAATTTTGAACGCTCGAGCCGAGTGCATAGCTATAGTCGATGACGCGCGTGGCCATGTCGAGACCGTTCGGCAGAGAACTACTGGACATTTAGAAGATGCCAGCGACAGAACCACAGGAAAAAGTATAAAGAGTGCAGTTTGCAACACCGATTTTGCGGGACAAGCGATTTATGTTCAAAAAGAAGGACATTCTGAAGTTACTAACAATTGTAATACAACTGGAATTACGAATTACGATTTTGATAAATCGCTTCTCACGCAAGAAGAGAGCATAATGACACTGATTGTAATTATAATGACATCTAAGAAGACACAGACGAAATCATTAGTTAATCAAATCAATAATATGAAGCTTGTATTACATAATAAATTTTAAAATAAAATTACTGGCAAAAATAAATTTAAGACGTAACACAACACTGATTTGCAAACTAAATGTACACCAAGTGCTGTGCCAACATATATATAGATTAAATATCAATAAATATTGTAACGAAACACATCATGATTTATTATATTATATTTATATATAAGTTATAAATAAGCAAAACTATCTCCTCAATATAAAACAAAGCTCCATTTAAATCGAAAGTTAAAAAATTACTAGATTAAATAATTCAATTCAATCAATTAAACTGCTCTGATATACTTAAGTTAAATTAACTTAGATGATTGACGTAAATCTAACAAAGATATATACAAAAAGGCATACAAATTCAAAGAGTTTTCACCTGAGTAGTCTGCGGTTGGTCATGACGGTTAGCGGATGGGAAAATTTCTTTATCAGAGAGATTCTCATCGTGCTCTATGACTTGCTGCTGTTGTTGGTAAGGTTGCGGGCGCTGTATACCCCGGAACCCAGACCCGGGTTGAGTCGGGCCTTGAGCTGGTCCACGAGGCATTCTCGACGCGACACCCCTAAGAACCGCCGGCGGAATAGGCGTCGGTTGACTGTCACTGGATTGGCTGTCACGAGATTTTGTACGCACCTGCAATGAAGTATATGTGAATAATTACCTTACCACATTCAACATTTAAAGTCATCTCATGAAATTCCAGCTTTCGTATATATGCAAACAATGCGTCCAACATAGCGATAACACTTAGTCCACAGTCACAAACAATAAGCGCAAATACGCGGCGCTCGCAAAGGCTATCTAAGCGGTTACAGATACTTACAGTGACAGACTTAGGGTTCAGGCCGATCAGTTTGCCAATGTCGATGAGAGCGTGATCGCCGGTGGGCGAGTCAACGTCGGTCACCTTCTTGCCATCGGCGTAAACTGCGTATCCGGTGACGGGCCCGGACGCGGGGGGACGTAGAACTGGCTGCCAGGTCACAAGCAGTGTGCCGTCTTGAGGCCCCGCCTCCACCTGCGACACCGCACCAATCACCACCAATAATCCAGCCAATATCGTTAGGCCAATTGGTTTTGACATTTTTGACAACTATGTCCAGATCATACATACTAAAAGCCACACCAAAAGGGAGGATCCAACATCACAAAGGGATTGCAAATCTAGCAGCAAGGTGAACGGAGACTTATAAATTTATCCTGGCGCTGGATTTATGGTTGCGATTGACGCGACTTCTTCGAGATTGTCCAAGGTGCCGCGTGCTTTGAGGTTGTGATATTACTTTAAAGGGAACAGGGTAGTGTATGTATCGGTGAGAGAGTAAATACGAGTATGAGGAGTTTTATCACACACTGTGAGCATCATAAGCTAACATTAGTGCGTGTGCTAAACGCTTATAATTTTGGAAAAGCTTTTGGAAACTTTAGTCCGAATTATATACATAACTGTTACACACCACTATTCGGATATCTAAGAGTATGATGTAGGTAAAAGTATTATTATATTATTGTATGTATTGGCGGGCAAGGGTTGTGGGTGTTGTGTAAAAATTTCGAACAAAAGCATGCTTATTCCACCTCATGCTAAATTTAATGTATAATAATTTAAGTACCATAATTTCGTTTGGTGGATCCGGTAAGCCTTTGGGAAGAGTTCTAAAGTCTGTATAGGCTCCCGGAGCTTCTTCTATAGGTATGCCTGGAGGACCGGCTCTCAAGTGCTTAGCTCTGACGGTTACTCGATATTGAGTGCTTGGCGACAGACCCGTTATGGTATGACGATAAACACCTGGCTTCACGGTTCGGACCTATAGAGAAAATATCACCATTCAGTAAATTTCAGTTGATTTCAAATAATCAATATCCATGGGTATCTGTAATAAAAGCCAAATAATTCCACTGAACTGACAAGTTGCAGAGTTAATTGGCACGCTTCGTATGTATCTACTTTATCATAGTTTTCCAAATACAATACAGTAATGCAACAATATTCTGAACAGCAATCTATGTCCATAGATATAACGATTATATAGAATGAGCGATTAGATTTTAAAAGTGCTTACTTCAACATTGTTGACACAAACGACGTGCTGGTGATTGGAGTTAGCTGGCAACCAGGAGATGATGGCTTGGGAGCAGGTAACGCCGCTGGCTCTAACGCAAGTAGGGCCCATGTTGGCGGTGTCCCTGCCGATCACCATAGTGCAGGCGGCGTCGCGGGAAGTGCGACGCGTCACTGTCACTGAACGGACGCTGATGCGGTGAGGCTTCGGAAATTTAAGGGTCCATATTAATTCACATATCAAAAAAACCAGTGTAACTAATTCAAACAATGTTAATACATTTGCAGGCATTGGAGACCGTCGCTATAAATATGTAAATATTTGTCTTTGTAAATTAGGTTAAAAGTAAAAATGGTAAATTCAGATTGTCAATTTCGAATACGGTGCTAATATCTAACACTGACCTAATAGTATCCTATGACAGTCTAAGTGTAAAGTGCTTAAAAAGAAGATGATGTCTAATAGATAAATGATGATACTATCGTAAAAGACCTAAAGAACACTTACTCGGTTGGAATCTACGCCTTCGACTAAAGCGCGTGTGCGCTCAGTGGCTTTCACGGTGGTTTTGAGAACTCCGTCGACGTAGACATGGTAACTCTCGATGTTTGCTTGTTGAACTCCTTCGGGCGCCGTCCACCCGATGAGCACGGACTTGTTCAGCTGCCTCTCTAGCGTGAGCTGCCGCGGAGCAGGCACTAGCGACGAGAAAAACAGCTCTCCTGTTCAGGTCCGAGGGTAGATCGCGAAGGGTAGATCGCGAATAGGAGGACGGCCAGCGAGGCGAAGTGTGAGTGATATGCGAAGAAGCGTGCAGCGAAGTCCAGTGGTAAGGATGGGGGCAGAATGGGAAGGTTCATCTATAGATATCTAGAATGCTATTCGATGCCATGTCCCAAATGCATAAAACCAAAATTTTGAAAACAAACTATATTATCAGATTAAAAAATTCTCCCAATCTTTTTACAAAAAACATATGTGATAATGTTATGAGTGCATTTAATGCGTTCAGGATTTGCATGCTGAATACAAGAGGTTCTATATAGAAAAATTGTTTCCGTTCTAAATCAATCGACTAAACTAATCGTCTAATGTAGGGACTCGATCAGAAAATAAAGCAAGAAAGAAAAAATAAATTGAATATGCTAAAATTAAATTGAACATTTACAACAACACAAAATACAGGAGCAAATCTGTTCATCTGGAAGGGAAAAGTTACAAATTGATATACACGATAGTTCACAAATCTGTTTCAATTTAAGTCATCGACTGTTATTTATAAAACAAGAGTCAAATATAATAATTTAAATCCGGTAAAATTACTTTTCTTTAAAGATATCTTAAAGAAAAGTAGTTCTTTAGTATTGGCAGGCTCTTAAATGCGATCTTGATTGATTGTACTTATGTCCGCTTTTCTACTGGATACTATATGTGATTATACAGATTTGCTCGTTTCATGTATTATAATGTACAATCAATTATGTAATCTGCGAAACGGTCTCTGAATCTATTGGAAACATTCTGTATTTCTGAAGATAGTAACTACATATAATATTAAATTTATAAAACCACAAGTGATTTATAAATTTAAGAAGACCATTACCATTATCATCGTCTTCAGGGCCATCATTGATATCGACGACTTCGCTCAATCGAGCTACGTCACGGCTAAATGATATATCACTGATAGCTGTTGTATTGGTATCATCTGGCTGTAAGGTTGCTGCCACTACTTGTGACTGCTGAAAGAAAACACCAAAAGATTGTACCATGTTATCTAAAAGTTCAGTAATTCAAACATCCGAAACATATAAATACCTGATGAAATTCTACCAGGTCATCGCCAACTAATCTTTGACAAAAGTTTGCTGGCACTAGGCCCCGACGTCCATCTAATAGCTCTGCCTCTAGCATTGTAGCATTTGGATCCAAAGGACCCCAGACTATTAAGTAGTCGCCAGCATTTATTGACAGTAGTTCACCATCCGGATTTTCAATCCTGTAAGCATATATTTTTTTAAAACGACTTCAAGGTTGTCATAAATTTTATGACGCACTTTATTTGTAATATTTTTTAAAGTATTGAAGAAGCAAACGAGCATGCAGTAGACCTGATGATAAGTGGTCAAACTTCACTACATGTAAGACTGCGGCATGTAGATTTAGACATGATCAAGAAGCAGTTTCGAAATTATTAATTCTTAGAAAAATACGTCAACTTTCAGTAAAATTTTATCTACATTTGTGTATAATACATCGTTATCAATTTACATAAAGAAAATGTACTCACTCTGGATGTTCATAATTAAATTTGGCAATGTATACGCAACAGCGTCCACGGCCAGGAATATCTAGCATATCCACCAAAGGCTCTGATGGTGCACTGCCGTTCATATAGTGCGTGTTTCGAACTGTAAATTAACAATGAATTATAATTTCCACTTGCATAAACCAACAAAATATCAATAAAGAAAACAGTCCTACAACAACAAACTATGTATTACCATCCAATTCCAATCCAGAATTCGGCAAAATTCTTGACAAAGCTCTTTGGTTTCGGTCGTGACTGAATGATGTCTCTAAAACTCCTAGCCTATCAGTTCCAAATTGGCTATCTAATCCTAGGCTCCATGATGGTTGATGAGGTGTAACCGGAGTCGTTGCTCTAACTATTGAAGTAGTATTAGTCCCATATCTACCTAAGCCAAGATCTATTTCGTCTATAGGTTTTAACTTAATGTTCATAGCATTGGTTGCTAGACCGCTAGAAAGAAGTGGATTTGTATATGTACCCGCACCAGCGCCGTATGTGCCGGTACCCGTCAAACTGGTATTGAGCGCTCCAATTTGTGTTCCGCCAGTGAGGTTCGACAACGTATTTCCAAGCCCTCCGGGGAAGGTAGACTGCATGCCGGCAAGGGTGCTCGATAGTCCTCCGGGCATGCTGGTTGGTGGATTATTCAAGCAACCCGTGAGCGCCGAGCCTGCCATGGTATTCGTTATCGCTGGCCCGCCTAGGGGACCACCCAAGTTCATAGCAGCTACATTTCCAGTGATGTTTTGTAGATTGCTTTGTAGCCCGGCCAATGTGTTTGATATTTGACTGATGTTATTGACGAGTGGAGCTGTGACTGGATTGGTAAAGGTGACTTGATGGGTGTTGGATAAACCAAAGGAATTTGTAGTATAGGCGGATACAGGGTTTGTGTACGAGGTAGGGTTGTGCGCACTCATGGAGTAGTTAACAGAATTGGAGCTGGGCGCGGTGAACTGTCCAGTAGCGTGGAGCGAGGAGAGAGTAGGCATGGTGTTACTCTGGCAAAGGGCTACGTGCCCAGAGGCCGTGTACGAATGCGGTAGGGGCGAATGCGTTGGTGAGTGGAACTCGCCCAAGGCTTGGTTAGAGCCACTCGACTGCATACCTGCAACAAATAAACGAGATTTAGAATTAATACAAAATATTTTGAGTAAGAAACAATAAGAATGATACGAGGAGGCATGAGATAACGAAAAAATAAAATTGGTTATGAAATAAGGAATTAAAATTTATTTAAAAAAAAACTAAATTATTTAAATAAATTAAACGAGTAGTAGAAACTCATTAATGTAAAAAAAATGTTTCTCCTTATGTTTCAATCTTTTTTTTAATTGAAGGAAAAAACAGATATCGTGTAAAACATATCAAAAACAAAGAACAAAACAATAAGACACGGAAATGTCAATAGATTGTATACTTTATGTGGTTGACTGATTGGTTTACTATCAGAATTATCTCAGGAGGACGTTCACACGGGGTATATAGAAGAACTATTACTAGTCTTACCAAGGTACCTGTAGTGGTTAACATTGTTACCATGCGTAGTCGACCGGGTGTGCTCAAGCTCAGCCAGGATTCGGTTGTCCTGCTCGATCTTGGCCATGATGCGCTCGATCTCTGTGGCCGGCTGCGTGGCCGGTGTTGACCACGTCGCGGTGGTGGTAGCTCCGCGTGCCCGCATCGCTGCTGAGAGCTCTAACTGGAGCTCCTCGCATCTCACTGTTTCTAGCGCGGCCTGGTGAACAAAATAAAAATGTTTAAACCTATACGCTGATATGGACACACAGTTCAAATAATATTTTGTGATCACTAAAATTGAAGGTTATATTTGCAGCGAACTTACAAGAATTTCGAAAATAGTAAATAGCTGACGCATTCTTGTAAATAATTTCTAATAGGTCATATAAACGATAATTTTAAAAATAGGATACAGCTACGTTGTAATGTTTTTATAAGGCAGAAAGGACACAAATAGATAACAATAATAATGAGTCCAGTAAGGTGGTAGCTGCAACAGCAGATCTATCAAAATTTCTGCACGCGTTGCTGTAGCATTCTCTACGTTGTTCCAAGTTATACAGACAGATGCGCTACGCTGACGGAGCTACGACAGTGCTTTGTGCACGTATAGCAGAAGGTGTTGCGCTGTGCTGAGCTGCGAGAATCCGTCCGTGAGTGTACGAATGATGTCGTTTAAACGAGATGTTTTTTTAAAAAATGTGCGTTATTTTCGAATTCTAAACGCCAATGCACGAATATTATTTCACTTGTTAGAACGTATTATTGTAATACTACAGCTGCAGCTGTACCTTATGCGTGTCTAACGGCCACCGTTACGACTCAGTAGCTGCGACTCAGTAGATACCACTTAATTTGCTAGAAAGCGTTGCAAAATCATCGTATATTCTTTTCCAATTTCCGCCCGTTTGACTGCAGATGCTCGACGTTGTGCGTGTCTAGCGGCGAGAGCTGCGCCGAACGGAGTTGCGACAGCGCATCCGCGTGTGCGCGAATACTATTCCACTTGTTAGAACACATTGCACATCAACATGCTAAACAACGCACCTTCTTTTCCAATTCCCGCACGCGTGATTGCAACTGCTCGACGTTGTGCGTGTCTAGCGGCGAGCGCTGCGCCGAGCGGAGCTGCGACAGCGCATCCGCGTGTGCGCGCTCCGCGTCCGCGCGCGCGCGCTCCGCCTCCCGCAGCCGCCGTGACAGCGCGTCCGTCTCGCCCCCGCCCGCGATGCCGTACCCGCTCATATTCTGAAAAGAGTGTACTTTAAGAATGGAAGAAATGCCGCATGCGTGACGAAGTCAATGGGAATCTCAAATTTATTTTATATACATCGTACTATTACATTTATTACTTTAGTACTATTACAAAATTTTACAAAACAACTACTTTTTCCCCCTTAAGGGTGAACCATTAAAAAAACGTGAAAATTACCCAAAACGTCATGGTTTTAGTTTTTGTAGTTAAGGCTCGGCGATGATTACATAAATGTGTCCTTTCGCAGTTATATATTATGTATAAATACGAAATGATACTAATGTGACGATCTGTAACCAACCCCAAAATAATTCAAATATCCTTCTAACCTAACTTACATACCTTTTAAAAAGTTGTCATATATTATGTTAGTAAAACATTTTCATTCACCCTTTGTCTGAGCAATCCTAATAATAGTCATCACTCATATTCTTATCATATTTACCC
Organism: Cecropterus dorantes dorantes; assembly: GCA_018249915.1. Lineage (NCBI taxonomy): Eukaryota > Metazoa > Arthropoda > Insecta > Lepidoptera > Hesperiidae > Cecropterus > Cecropterus dorantes. The sequence goes on from DWLI01000060.1 coordinate 17,652, forward strand.
TTAATTTTATGACCTTATCTTAATACACAAAGAGGTGGTCAAGGACAATGCAAAATAAGGACACTTGTTCAACATTTTTTTGATACTTCGTTGTTATTATTAGTATATAACATAAGTTAAAAATACATAATAATAAACAATGGTAATAAAAATTTAACCAAGCCTTAATGTACTGAAATAAAGAAAGTTTTTAATGCAATATTTCACATCCAAAAAGTTCAATTGGAGTGTGTACACAAACAAAATAACACAATTTCGTCGACCTGCATGATACCAAATGAGAAACAGAAAGTCGTCTTAGTCACTAACATTAAACAAGTTTCATTCATTACCTTCAGAATTGCCGGTGCGTCAAAAACTACACTCCAGTGTAAGGATTGAAGTGCACGCACGTCTAAAAGAAAAGGCACTTGGAACACGATACACAGAAACAAAGACCCGAGGACATTGACCAGCTCTGCTCTCGCGCCCTAAGAGTTTAGTAGATTTAAGATCTCTCGTGAGCAGAAATAATACAAAATATCAGTATGCAACATCACAAAGACTAAAAGCGAACGAAAAGCGATATAAAGTAATGGATTCATTACTTGATACTCGCTAAAATGTCAATATACCGAAAGAAAATGACACGAAAACAATCTCCGTCATCGCTTACGTTCAAAAACCGTATAACGCATAAAAACAAGAAGTATTTCTCCTTAGTCCTCAAGGAAAGCGACGCTTGATCAAACCTAGGTAGAACTTCTACCTAGGTTTAGGACTAATGAGACTTTTAAAAAAGTTTCATCGACACCACATACTACGGACAAACATTAGAAATAATAATGTACGAGTAAAACAATGAAAGACCAGAACTTACACAGAAAAGTGGAGACAATCTTAGAAAAAATTCACCAGATGGTAGAAATAGTATAGTTCAACTGAGGAGGTACCACTGCCACGTTCGTTTCTACCGTGAAGCAGTTCTTGTTCCGATAGCAGTGTGTGATTGGTCGATAGTCGTCTCATATGAAAGTGAGCCGCATCATATGAGACGACCATCTTGATCCTCGGGAGTAGCAACGTATCTGTGATCGATTTCAGATTGAACCCCTGTTCTATATAAAGTTGCTTACAGATGTTCATAGGCGGCAGTTACCACTTACAGATGTACTGAATGCTTGTTTGCTACTTCAAAATGATAAAAAAATAAATAAAAAAATAAATGATTGAAAAGCATTGCTTCGAAGACATTCAGTTGCTCAAACCTGCGCTAATTCTATTCTAATTAGTCGTAAACCATCTGGTTTACGAAAGCTAACAATAAAAATGTGTAAAGTTTTGGTATACTTTACACATTTTTATTGTTAGCCACGCCACGAATAATTCATAAGAAATACCTACGTTGAAAAATATAGACTTTTTAATCTGGGTCACATTGAAAGGTATAAAAATATTAATTAATTAAAATTTAAAAATAAAATTTACAATTTTAAAAATCCATAACAGAAAGTCATAAGTATGGAAAAACGAGACAACGGCGTGTATTCTCGCATTCGTTTGAATTATAACGATACTCGGGCTGCCAAGACAAACCCTATGACATGTCATACGTTAAAATTCGTCTAGCCGAGTAGTAGAACGTGCTAAAGAATTGGACATACATATAGGCATATACAGACATATAGGCATATATATACAATAGATATACGCTCGAAAAACATGACTCTGTCCGTCACAGCTAAAGCACCGATGTATAATAACTAAATGTAGAGTTCTGGACCACTCCAATAATAGATTATTCACAAAAGTAAGACAAAAAGGGTATTCTGTTGTGTCAGTCAACACTATGTTCTCGTGGATTCCGTAGGAGACAAGTAGGCGACTAAGGTGTAAGTTCCAGGTGGGCAGCAGTGTCCTTCTTCGTAATTTCAACACCTACTACGGTTACCAACACGCATGCCGGCCGCACCGACTATTAGCAAAAAAATCCTTTAAAACAGGCTTGTAACCAACAGTGGACTTCAAAAGGCTGCTGGATGAATAAAGAGAAAAAGAGTAAGCATAACTACACGTTCAGCCAACCAATACGCCAGTTATGGCCAGTGACTATGCCCTTAAATTCTGTCATTCCAAAAGAAGATCCGTACCCAGTAGAGAGACCAAAATGGGTTGGCAAGATACTATACCAGGCACTTGAAACGATGAAAAATTAAACACAATGCAAGATTTGTACAGGTTCAAATATGGTGGTATTACCACTATTTCAGGTCTTTGTCAACTTAGTCCTTAAATGAGATGTTGCTTTAAAGTAATTTCGCGATAACTAAGCATAGTCTTCTCTACACTTTTTAAGGAGTATAATAGTATGAACATTGCACACACTTTTTCACAATAAACATAGATATAGTTACTACTATACTGTATAGACGAGTATTATGCCATTTCTTTGGCACAAGTATAAGTATACAGCACCAGTCACCGTGCACTTCGAACAATGAAAAGAGGAGACAAATAACTTAGCGTAAGTGAAAAAACTAAGGACAATGACCAGGTGTTCATGTCGAAGCACTTAACACTTAATGCAAGTCTAGTCTAGACTGCATTCTAAGCTTTTAAGTATAGTTCAACGTGTGTTAAGCAATTAAGTACTAGCGACACATGAGTACAATGAGAGGATTTAAGAATAGTATACATAATATACACTTACTAATATTAAAGACTAGGTAATTCCAGCGGCTTTGGTTACGATCGCGTTAATGCAATAGTTGTCCATTTTTATAGTTTTCATTTCATACCCATATTGTGATTATGAAAACATCGTTTTTTTCTGACCGTTTTTCCTATTTACAGGCCCCATTTAAAGTATATACATATAGCCTTTTTTATAGTTTTCATTTCATACCTATATTGTCATTATGAAAACATCGTTTTTTTCTGACCCTTTTTCCTATTTACAAGCGCAATTTAAATATATATATAGATAGCCTTTATCACATTGCAAACTGAGACAATTCCAGTAATATGTCACAATCCGTCAAGCAGTTTTGGCTGAAGCGCGTGCCAAATAAATATAAATACATAAATACGCATGAAAAAGATAACCAACCATCTGACGCAGTCGGGTAAAATATTTATAATTAATTTTCTAAACAATACATTAATTAAGTCATGGACTACTAATAATGGTTTTTATCGAAATGAGTCCAAGAAACGTAACACGACGAGGATCTCTGGTATTCTTCTTCTTCTTATTCTTAAGGCATTGCTTTGACCAGCATTCAAGTCAATTAAGAGATCAGCTCGATATAATATTTTATCTTATTGAATTAGTTAAAATTATTCAATTAAAAATGTAGTTGCAAATTTCGACCGTAAAATAACAACATAAAGCCGGCTAAGTGCAAGTCGGACGGTTTCCGTACCGCTTTAAAAAACGGCAAAAAATCACGTTTGTTATACGGGAGCCCCCCTTAAATATTTATTTTCTTCTGTTTTTAGTATTTGTTGTTATAGCGGTAACAGAAATACATATGTAAAAATTTCAACTGTTTAGCTATCTCGGTTCATCTGGTGACAGACAGACGGACAAACGGACAGCGGAGTCTTACTAATAGGTTTCCTTTTTACCTTTAAGGTACGGAACCCTCATAAAATGTCAATAGAAACGTGTAAAAATGTAAGACAAAACATGTATGTATGTATGTATGTGTAACATGTAAATATAAATGAAATAAAATAGGAACAGAGAATTTATTATTTAATAAACGAAACATGTTATATGAAGCCCTAACCTCAAAATTTATTAGCAATAGATACTCGTACTAATATTTTATATATATCATAAATCGTATAACTCGTATGACAAACGAAGGACATACAGTAAACAGTAATAACATTCATTATGGCGTAAGCGAGACATGAAAAAGAGTTGGAGCTACTTTAGCGTCTGCTCTGGTTGCCAAATACTTGGAATCCAATTATTTGAATTTTCAAGAATACTTACGAGTATGATGTCTGGTCTACGAAAATCCAGACTAGGCTTTTAATAAGAAGTCACAGTTAATTTTGTTACATTAATCTAGAAGCACACAACGAAAACATTCGTTAGAACGACACACAATAATCCAAAATAAAAAAATTCAATTCTAACTCGTCAGCTTATGTTAAGTTGTGATATAAGTAAAGATATAATGTATACTAAATAAAATTAGTAGACACAAAAAAAATAATAACTTACAGAAATAGTTCTCATCTATTTCTGTATTTTTTTTTTTATTCTTTCAAAATACTTTTAACTAAATTAGTATGTAACTGTTTTGAATTTCAACAGAATAACTTCGATTTGCTATTAGAATCTATTGAGCTAATCTGTATCTTTTTGTCTTTTCCTTTTAATTTCCCAGACAGGTTAATAGTCGAAGAAATAGTGTACCAACTGAATCGAAATGGAAAAGTGGGCTATGAATAAATAATGGCTTACGAGATCGAACAATGAAATCGGGGTTAGCAACCCGAGTGGTAACGGAATCATGGGTACAATAGTCAATAAGTAGATTCCGCCGCCGCCCCGTCTCAGCTGAGACGAAAAAGTGCGCTGACCTGATTCCAGGCCCGCCCCACCCAGACTAGATGGCGGCAAGTGGGGAATTTGGGAAGCCCGCCAAAGCAATACGCCGCTTAGTAAGTTGCTCCTTTGAAACGCTGGTTCTTCTCCTATATTGCTTTTTGCTACGTCTGACTGTTCCTTTTTTAGAAATGTCTAGTTTTTATTTTAGTTATTTAGCTAATTTTTTGGTTTATCTAGATTTTGAATCGCAAAACGCTCGCGGGTACATGGTGAAAGGAAACAGTAGATTCACTTTTTTTACACTTATATTTACTATACACAAATGTTAAAAGTAACAATAAAATAATATTGAACTAAAACATTGTTTTTTTTCTAACAGCAAATACAATATATCAATCAATTTTCTTCTCGTGTCAAAAGTAATAAATTCCAAATTTCCAAAGAGTTTTAAAAGAAGTATAAAACATAATATATAAAATGAGATCGCCACACGGGTACCATAGACACACAAAGACGAATACACAAACACCCAGACCCAGAACTGAATCTAAATTCAGCATTCAAAACTCGTAACCCGTTGCGTGTCAAACAAATCGATCTCTTCTTTATGATACCTTTGAAAATCATATACCTACATGTATTTATCCAGTAAAAGCTGAGCTCCGCGGTTATACCCGCGTTTCAAAAATGCAACCTGACATACTTAGGTATATATAGCCAAATTTTTAAACCTTATACAAGTTTAACTCTATAGCATGGTTTCAGAGAGGAGTGATAGCAACTGACATACGCGGCAGTACTCTGCAGGTTTTAATTATCTGTGCGAGACACTAATTAAATTTTCTAAAATACGTAAGTTATGCCTCATGTCATCAGCTATTCAACAGTGAAAGTCCCGTCAAAATCGGTCCAGCGGTTTCAGAGATTACCCAGAACAAATAGACAGACAGACAAAAATTTTAGTAATTGATGTTTTGTTATCAGTATCGTATATATTTCTATATGCTTTTGATAAAAAGCTATTATTATGATACTACAAACAGACGATTCAATGTAATATATATTGATTGCAATCTGAATTTGAAGAATTAATCGGTAGTTATTGATTTATTAAATAATTGGACGTGAAAGCTTCAGTATTGTTTAAAATATGCATACTTAAGTTACGTATAAAAATATTATCACATATTTAAATTAGTCCAAACTTAAATTCGGGAACGTTGCCAAATTACGGAATATGGCGAACTCTTGTCTTTAGTAAGTCGTTACACTAATTATTAATTTAAGTAATATAGGTAATAGTAGTTTTAAAGTGTAAGATCTTGTTATTTCGTAATCATAGGCTGTTCTGTTACATTAATGTATCTATACTGCTATAGAACTATAAGTATCTATGATGTTATAGAGATACATTGTTTTGTTTTCAACGTAGTTTTGGAGCTGACAGACTTAATGGTAGTTTAAAAAAATAGCAAAGAAATAATTCTCGCAACTTACTTTTGGTAGCGACCACGGTAGCGGGCCATGATAAGAAGGTTCCGATTTCATATACGTCATCAATTTAAATATTTAATATTTTGTTTAGATTTCAGTTCTGGATCGTTTTGTGAGAGTCCATACTAGCAATAACAGAGAAAAATAGCGTGACACAGCGAGCATAGAAAATATTTTTTATATCGTGCCTTAACAAAGTAAATTTTACGTACTAAGAGTTCAAAATAACAATTTTTATGCCTACCGTACTTTATTCAGAATTTAACTTGGATTTCGCTACTTAGCTAATTCGGTCATTTACCACAATAAAGAGTATTCCATGTATTAATCCGAGTCATAAACTATATGTGTACCAAATATCAGCCGAATCGTATCTATAGTTTTTGTATAAAAAAGTAACTAACATACCTACATCCTTACATAACGCCTTCATAACATTAATATGATTTATATTTTTGAATATCGTTAACAAGACTATTTTAATTACTAAAAGGCCAAAAATGTATCTTTTATGCCTACAGTACTTTATACAGAACTATACCAGCACTTTCGTATAGCGCAGCTGTTGTCGCAACACTTATGCGAAAGCACGACCCAGCTGCTTTTTTTAGATACACCGTACATAACATAGGTGTAATATAGCATAACATAGGTGGTAACATAGGTGTAACATGCACTGTAGTGCTAGACAAAAAGTAGGAAAAATAAAATTGAATTTTTAAAAGCGCTTTTAAAAGGAAATTATAATAGGAATATACTTAGAGGGATATAATTATGTGTAACGAAAATACGTATTAAGTACCGTTACTTAGTTTTACACAAAACCTATAATTGACAACTTTCTAGTACAAAGTAACCGAGTTAAAGGCTGTGTTTATACTTATACTAGTGTGTTTCGCAGTTTCACCCGCTATTATATTAACAAACAAACAAATATAGCGTGATTTCCTATAACCTAGCCTTTTTATAAAAAAATACTATTCAACACAAAAATATTTTTAATTCGAACCAGTAGTTTCTGAGATAAGCCCGTTCAACCAAACCAATTACACTGCTTTATAATATTAGTATAGATAAATCTGGTATATATTAAATGATTTTCAATGAATGGTGTCCATTCAAATTATGACATTAAGAGGGACAATATGTAGATTATAGGACAAAAGTTACAATAACTTCTTTCCCTTTGAAAGTCAGTTAAAAATGATTGAATATTTTGTCTGAAATATCATAATAAGTTGCTTCTGTAAGTGTTGTATCTTTTTGGGTTGGGGGCAATCGATAATGTGCAGTGATTCATTATCAACCGATAAATGTCCCGTACTGAAAACAATTCTTCTCTCAGAATAAGAGTTTAAGACCATCCACCGCGCTGGCCAAGTGCGAATTGGTAGACTTCACACACCTTTGAGAACTCTTTTATTTTTTATTTAGTGAACTCTTAGGTGTGTAGGTTTCCTCACGATGTTTTCCTTCACCGTAAAGCAGTGATAAATAATTTGTAGTACGCACATCATTTTACAAAAATCAGCGGTGCGTGCTAGGGATTCGAACCTCGAACCCTCAATTGAGAGGAGTTTCTACCATTGCTTCAGCTATCACTGCTGGGAAGTGATTACCATTAAACATGTAAGGTGAGAGGGACATGAAAACATGAAACTTTTAAATCAACTACTTCGATTATTTCTCCGACATTAGTAAAACATTTATTTTTATAACATTGAAGAAGCAAATGAGCACCAGTCCACCGTGAGATAAGTGACTACTGTCGTCCATGGAAATCTGTAAGAAACTTCACACAGAACAAGGGTTCTATCTAAAGTCAATCAGAGATGCGTTGCTACTCCCGAGGACTAAGATGGTCGCCTCCTATAAAAGTGAGCCGGCAACCACACCCTTCCACCGAAACGCAGAAACTGTTTCACGCTAGGAATAGGTGTGGCGGTGGTACCTCCCAACCTTGAACTATACTCGTTCTACCACCTTCAATTTCAACTATCCTTACGTTTTAAAAAAAGTTGAATATCAGCTGACTCACTATATGAGACGACAATTTCAGCCCTTAAAAGTGCCAACGTATCTGTGATAGAATAACTGTGAACAATTTGTTTAATTATTTAAATATACGTATTAATATATTGTTCGTAATACAAAACAGTGGTATATAAAATACGTATAGCGCAGGCTCACAAGCCTCAAATTACCTTGTACGGACATTAAATATGAACCTCTCAACACAAGCCCCTTTCATTAATACGTATAACTTTCCCGAACAAGAAACTCCATTAAAGAAGTCTTTAAATAAAATACGCTTGAAAGAAACAGACGCGACCGACGGAAGCAGTTTAACCGGAGAACCTTTAAAAATAACATTTAAGTCTCTAGAGAAAGTTTATAACTTCGGAAGAGGTATAACTAAGGCATATCTAAACCGCAGTCCGTTTTTTATCACATTGGAGTAACAAACGAGCATGCAGTTCAGCTGATGGTAAGTGGCCACTGCCGCCTGTGAACATTTGTAAGCAACTTCATATAGAACAGGGGTTGTGAATCAGTTGTGAGTGAATCACAGATACGTTGCTACTCTCGAGGATTAGGAAGGTCGCCACATATAATAAAGAACCGTCAACCAAACCCTTCCATATTAACGCAAGAACTGCTTCATGCTAGAAATAGGTATGACGGTGGTTTGATCCCCGTCAAGATAGACATCTTAATGATATATATTTCTGGGTATTTCTTTATTCCTGACCCTGGCAACACAACACGAGAAAATCCTAGTATGTGTGACTGTAGAATGCGGGCTCAGGCGACCATCATAGCGATGGCTATGATGGTCGCCTGAGCCCGCAATCACATCCTTCGAAACGCAAGAACTGCTTAACGCTAGAAATAGGTGTGGCGGTGGTACTTCCTCGGTAGAACTACACTGGTTTTACCACCTGGTTGTACTTATATACCACGGATGGTCACCAAGGGGAAGGTCAAAACTTGTCAAAAACAGGTCACATGGTATGAATGCGGTCCCTTAGGCCATAGTTCAAAACGTTGGTCATGTGCAAAAGGTAGAATCCGAGACCTTTATTAAGGAAAAGAAATTTTATGCGTGTAGCTTTCATCGCGATGATTTTCTTTGCAAAGTAAAGATTACTTAATACCTAATAAGCACATATCAACTTTATTCTTTAATAAGGCATCTTAATTATGCAAGCTTTTATTAAGTTTCAAGTGCCGGAAATTGCAATGCAGACGTTATTTCAGGCTACACTTTAGCCTGCACGTGCCTCAAACTTTTAAAAGTTCTTCGTGATTGATTGATTTATTGCGTGCCATATGGACACTGTTTTAAGTTTTATTTTTTAGTATTTCGAGTACCTACATTAAGTATTTAATCTTTTAGGTTATTTAAAAGTCTTTTAACGAAGTTAGACGCATAGGAGTTTTTTTCCAAAATAAGTTATAGCATATTAAAAAATTTGGATATACTTGGCTCTACGTAATTTTAATTTTTGTTTAGTTATGTTTTCGGTTCTTAAGTACAAATGTAAGTAGTTTCCTTAATGTACTTGTATTCTACTTCTATTCTATATAATATTTACAAGATCTTTAAAATATAGTAAGTCCGTAAAGGCATGTAGAATTACTAGGAGTATATGTGCACATAAAAAGGGTGTCAGTCTCATCGTATTGGCAACGAGCAAAAACCAATATTTGAGAACACGTGTTGCACATATTGGAAAACTTGCTGCCAACTCCATCTGGTTGGCGGCCGATGAAACTTTGACCAGAATTTTCTGTTAAATACTTTTTGTTTACTTAAGCTTAACATACATCATGAAAAGGTATTATAGTCAACTTAAGCTGTATAAATTTGGTTATAGCCAAATTTTTACAGCTTAAGTTGACTACAATACTACATAGGCCATCTATGATTACATAGACCATCTCTCGATCGAAGGATATACACGTCTACGTTCGTCTACGTATGTCTACGAATTGTCTTACCACTATTATCTTCGCGGATTTATTTTGATTACCATCTATCATCATAGGCCGTCTATCAATGATCGTCCTATATAAGAACGCAAATTCATTATCAACATTATTTTTATGTTTACATCATGAATAAGAATGATAATGAGATCCACTTAAGCTCGGTCCGTAAAGTTTTTCCTACTATCCCCACCTGTGATATACAAACGCGAATTTGCTTATCACAATTTTCTTTCATGAGTTACTTACTATCATTATCATCTTCTATCATCAAAGACCGTCTATTGATGATCGCCCGATACAGAAACACAAATTTATCACCATCGATATTGAAATTTTTGAAATTTTAAACACCTTTTAGACAACATTTGACACAGTTGTGTCAAATGTTGTCTAAAAGGTGTCTGTTCAAGATCAAATTAGGCAATTATTCATAATTTCTAGCGAAACTCATTTTTGTTATAAAAAGTGATTTTAATCCGAGTTGTTACCTCTAAATTTGATAGTGTCATAAACCAGCGTCTACAAACTTTATAATTACCAATTATATCATTATTTAATTTAATATGAACTTTTGAAGTGGAGAAACAACGTGATTATGTAACAATATAAATCGAAAATAAGTCTACAAATATTCGTAACCGTAGGGTTACGAATATTTGTAGACTTATTTTCGACAGAGGCACGCATCATAACGCTACAATTTATCGTAGCAATTATATTTCTTACATAACATGATATCTCATTTTAATTCACAACATGATATCATTTTTATCCGACAATATCAGAAAGAGGGTTATGTTTTCCGAGAGTATGTGTGTGTGTACCATATGTATTTCATTCACTTCTTTTACTATTAGACTGAAGTAGCAAACTAGCATGTTGTCCATCTGATAGTCAGTGGTTACTGCCGCCCATGGACATCTAAAAGCAACTACATATAGAACAGGGGTTCTATCTCAAGTCGATCACATAATAACCGTGAAATTCAAATCGGATATTTCTTGTCTTAATTTGACTCCAGGCGTGTATTTGTTAATGGCCGATGTTAACAATACCACAAACTTATTATCGACAGTTATAAATGAGTTAAACTGTCATTTAAATAATTAAGACTTATCTAAATTTGTACTTATTGAACTGATTTCGCGAAAAGTTGTGTTTATATATCTGTAGAGCCTGTATGAAAATAGAGTTCCTGTGTAGTAAATGCAAAACTGAACTATGAGTAAATAATGACTATGTATGTAACGAAAACATACTATAGTTGCTTACTTATTTGGTCGTTAAGTTGTTACTTGCTAAATAATTACTAGTTGCATTCCGCGGCTTCGCTTGGGTCATGTTTATCACGGCAAAAGTATCCAAAATGTTAATTCAAGGCCCAAATATAGTAAAAGCGTTAAGTACATACGTATATACAATTCTACACCCTCACAATCTTTTTCCTACATACTACGCGTAAGATAAAATAAGATTAGTAAGATTAATGCAATACCACTCAATAATTACATAAAGATGTTATAATTTTTTTTTATAATCTTCATTTTTTATCATAGACTATAAATTTTACCAAGTGTAATCATATATGACTAATTGTAACTATATATACTTATGAGTAAATATATAGGTATTTACTTATAAGTCAAAAGCGTCAAGCTCTTTGGAATAAAGGATGAATAATAATTTTCTTTCAGCAGTAATATGCCACTCACTAAAAAACTCCATAAAGGTCAGCTCCATAAGTTTCTAGCGAGAATTTCAAAACGCGTCCCATTCGAGGCGTAGGCGTAATCGCCACGTTAAACTAAAGACTCACCATTCAAGGGGAACTATTGACGATGGATAAAAAGTCACAAAATTACAAACGTAATAGCGATCTCATGTTTCACGAGGTAGTAAAACTAGTGTAGGTCGAATACCACCACCACACTTATTTCTAGCGTGAAGCAGTTCGTGCGTTTCGGTAGAATCGTGTGGATGTAAGCTCACTTGTGTAAGTGGCGACCAAAGTCGTCCTCTGGAGTAGCAACGCATCTCTACATCGACTACAGCTAGAGACGCAGTTCTATATGAATTTCCTTACAGATATCTAGAGGCGGCAGTCATCGCTTGCCATCATCACAAGTGCGTACTTACTAAAATCGTGCCAAATCTACGTGCTTTGAACATATTGAAGGTGGTAGAACTCTGTGGTTCGACTACAGAAGCACCACCGCCACACCTATTTCTGCCATAAACTATCTTCGTCATTCGCTTTGAGCTGCAAGTCAGCTTCGACCGTTAAAAAAGTGAATGTATAAAAATTGTATGTATAAACTTAAATGTTTAATCTTATGAGGCCATGACATTCTTCTGCGTATTTAAGAAACATTTGCTGTTTTTGACCCAAAAGCTAATATTTTATGGTCTTGGGATCAGGGTAGTAACGTTTCACCGCCCGATCTTATTTAGGATTCTAATCATCTCACTGTGTGACCATTTACAATCAAGATTGCATGCCCGTTTTGTCTTCTATATTACCGGGATCAGAATAGGGCTACGGTATCATAGCCCTATTCTGGTCCCGGTAACCAGCCCCTCCCCTGCTTATCGTTAAAGGCGACTAAAAGCGGGCTACCGGGTTTGCGGGCGGCAAGAGTAGGAACTCGAACCGTCCAGCCAAGCGACCGCGTGAAGCACGGTGGCATGTGTGGTCGCATGCCATCGTAAAAACCAGAAGATACGGTGTGCGCGAATGCTCCCTAGGAAAGAGCCAGATAGGGGCATTCCGCTTGGAGGACTCCGGTTGCGTTCCGTTGGAGATCCCAGCGTCCTCCACACAACGCTAAGAGCGGCTACCGGGAGAGTTTTAGTGCGGTAAGAATCTCACATAACCCGCTCGCTCCCACGGTGTCAAGTCCCTTTTGAAGGTTTCCCCCTCGAAAACATAAAAAAAGGTTAATTTCGCCAATAAACCAAAAAAACAAGCTCAAGTACAACGCGTTAATTTTTAATTTCCGGGCACATTAAAACACGTCTGATTTTGCGATCGGACGGCGACATATAAATGTACCAGAGAGCAATTCCTCCGGGTTTGATAACAAAAAGCTATTTTTGCCTCCCACAGTAGAAGCTGCACAAATGAGATACAACTTTGATTAAAATATTCGCTGATTAAGCCTCTTCTCATCTGTCACAAAGGTTCTTATTAACGTACAGAGTAGAACGAGTAATGTTGCTTTTTTATTTATATTGTGTAACTATTAACCTATATTTAATATTCACCTACATAGCTCCGTAGAGCGTTAAGTCCCGGGCTTGTTTAGATCTGAACGGATCTTCAAAGTTAAGCAACGTCGTGCGCGGCCGTAATTTGGATTGATGACCGATAGTGGCAAAATTTTACCACTAGGTGAGCGCTTTAGTACTGAACAAAGCACATACAGCCGTGGCTGAACCTTGTTGGAGGAATTATGGGTGGTTTGAAAATATCTTGATGCCCAGCACCGTTTTTGACTACGCTCTAGGCTCTACAAATTTGTTCAAGAGTGAAATAAGTAAGTTCTAAATAAATATAGATATAGCGTAACTATTTTGGTTTGTAGGGTACGTTAAAGGCAACCTATACTAAGCGGTGTTCCTAACTTACTCGTAAGAGATAGAAACGCACCTGGATTGACCTCAGTAAGGCCTGGCATCATTTTATTTAATTAATAGGTCTGGGAAACTAGACACTACAACAAGCACAGTAATTTAATTTAATAGAAAAAAAAACACGGCAAAGTGCGAGTCGGATTCACGCACGAAGGTTTCCGTATTATATATAAAAAACCGCAAAAGCAACGGTTTTTTTTTTATAAAAGTCTACCTTAAATATTTATTATATTTCAATTTTGAAGTGAAAATATAAAATATTCTTTGAATATTTCAAGTATCTAACTGTTGCCTTTATTCATATCGTGCAAAAAAATTACATTTTTTGCATTGAAGCCCCCCTTAAAGTTTTTAGTATTACTTATTAAAGCGGCAACAGAAATACATAATAGATGAAAAATTTAACTGTCTAACCATCGCGGTTCATAACCTGGTTATAACCGGTTCATAACCGGATACATCCTGGTGACAGACAAACGGACAGCGGAGTCTCAGTAATAGGATCGCGTTTTTAAACTTTGGATACGGAACCCTAATAAAAAACGGAATGGTACAAATGTAGTGACCGTTTCAAAAGGACTGCATGCTCGTTCGCTACTTCATTCTATAAAAAGTAAGTAAGTGCTAACTCATCTCGAATGCAAAAAACTTCATACTGTAGACAAAAGCAGCATTGCAAAGGCTGAAGTTTCAAGCTAGACGTCTTAGGAATGTTCCAATCTCGCTGCTTTCAAGCCTTATAAAGAGATCCTTAGGAGAATCCTTTTTACGACTAGGAAGGAATTTTTTAATACTCTTTTACAGTAACTGATTTTTTACAGAAAAGCTTAAACAATATTTTAATTATTTAAATTGCACAGAATATATTGGTAAATAAATAAGCGGTTCGTGTACTTATGGATTTGGTTTAACAAACGCGTTGTTGATGGATACGTTATTGTCATTCGAACTATCTACCGGTATTTTTACCGGATTTACCGGTAAAACCTAATGTAAACGCTATTTATCAACTTGAGCTGGTAAATGTCGGAATTTTTATTTAAAAAGATACGATTCTCCGGTTTTCACTAATAGTTTGCTTGTACTTAGGTTAGTAAATGTTATTTTTGACAATAAAGTAACAATTAACATTTTCGAAATATATTACGTAATTTCAAGAATCTAAAAATACGCGATACTATAATGCCCCGCCTTTTATTATGAATTCCCCTTAAGAATATCGGAACAACTTTATATTGCTTCAGATCACTCCTACGCGCTTCCACGTGGAGCAAGAAGTCTAAAAATATTTTAATTCTGATTTCTAAAAAAATCTTATAAAATTATATATTAAAATAGATTGAATAGATTGAATTGATAGCCTTTTCTTTATTGCTGTAACTTAACTTAACTGTAACGGTATTTTAACCAGCTAGTTTAAAATACCGTTACAGTTAAGTTTATATATAGGTTTAGGTTTCTCCGTGATTATCCGTAACTGCAAAAAGAATTCCGTAACCGTCTAATAAATAATTTTTAATACACAAAATCTTCGAAAAATAACGTGCCTGTGTTTCGAACTCCGGACCGTTAGTGTCACAGATCTGTACATCGTTGTAAAAACATACCCATAAATACATAACAAACACGATTAAAAGGGTAATTACGTACTAAGAAATAAAAGAATAAGTGTTGACTCATCTTGAATGCTCTCCAACAAAGGAAAACTTCATGCAGTTCACAAAAGGAGCATTTTGCAAAGGGCTGTGAGCTGACGACGCGCGCTAGACAAAGCCTCAGAAATGTCGTAGGTTCTAATCTTGCTTTCACAAGAGCTATGCAATGCGTAAAAATGTCCTTTCTCACCATGATTGCAAATAATATAGAAGTTTCATTACAAATAGACATATTACATTATAGTATTTGCAAGGCGGTAGAACAGTGTAGTTCGACCGAGGAGGTACCACCGCCACACCTATTTCTAGCGTGAAGCAGGTCTTGTGTTTCGTTGGAAGTGTGTGGTTGCCAGCTCACTTATATATGAGGGGACCATCTCAGTCCTCGGGTCTCCCCCTATAAACCAGAGGCGGAAGGCCAGGACGCCGGCATTAGCTACCGTCCCTCCCTCTAGGAAGGCGGAAGGTCGAGGAAACCGGAAAAACGGAGACCAAAGCTAACCCTCCCTTCCAGCCCAGTCTTCTAGTCCCGGCTTGAGCTTTAGGCTCGCCACTAAGCCCGGGGAAGCTGTCAAGGCCAGTAAGGCCAACAGCAACTACACAATT